>CAWUFW010021110.1:0-130297 GCA_963921515.1 Calotriton arnoldi | reverse complement strand
CACCTTCAGTTACCCAGGCAGTACCTATACACTCCAGCAATCACCCTGTCACTCCCGATGCACTCCTCAAATCAGCCATCCAGCACCATGTACTAATCCAAACACTGCGCCAAAACCCAAACACTTATAAATTCACCCAGGCACTCTCCTTGCAGTACTCTAATCATTCAGTCAGTACCCAAGTACTCATACAGTGACCCACTTGCTCCTTTCTACTCTTCTCCTGCCTCTTTCTGCACCCCTGTTGCTTCATTCTGCACTTTCCATGCTTCTTTCTGCACCCCGTTGTCTCTTTATGTACCTCTTCTGCCTCTTTCTGCACTTTTCTTGCCTTTTTCTGCACCTCTCTTCCCTCTTTCTGCATGTCTGTTGCCTCTTTCTGCACCTCATTTGCTTCTTTGTGCACCTCTGTTGTCTCTTTCAGCACTCGCCTTCCCTCTTTCTGTACCTTTCATGCCTGTTTTTGCATCTCACTTGCCTCTTTCTGCACTTTTCTTGCTTCTTTCTACACCTCTGTTGCTTCTTCCAGCAATTCTCTTGCCTCCTTCTGCACCTCTTAGTTAGAGGTAGTTTTAATCCCCTTGCCCTATTATGTACTAGGGCCATACAGGGGATGTAGGAGAGTAGGATCTGCCTCTTATGGTTACCCCCACTTTTTTGCTGGTGTTACACTGTTTTTCGACTTTAGTCTGGCTGGGGCCCTGCTATCCAGGACCCCAGCCGAGCTGCTTCCTCTCTAAATTGATTCCATGTACTTTAGGTACATCCCAGATTGGATTCTGGAGTGCCCTTATAAGTCCCTAGTATATGGTATACTATGTACCCAGGGCATAGGTACCCCAGAGGCCTACCAGGGGCTGAAGCATGTATTGTGCCACCCCTGGAAGGCCATCCAAAATGACACCACAGGACTGCTACTGCTGCCTGAGTGAGGTGGTGCATGCACCCCTTACAGAGATATAGGTTCACTATATCTCACCTATCACTGCACATAGAAACCTATCAGTCACCCCTATGGCAGGCCTTATCAATCCTGAAGGCAGGGTGCTTGGTTATATGTGAGAGGGTGCCCATGCATGAGCAGAGCCCCTCTGCAGCCCTCGGAATCTCCTATCCGGGGTTGTCTGTGGTGCAGCCTGACCATATACTCTTAAGTGCATTATAACCTCGTGGTAAAATGCTAACTTTGGACTGGCTGCACCGAAACATGTTGTGTTTGGTGTCAAACACCTTGGAATCCTACCCCCCCGCCAGTCCTGGCGGCGGGGGAGAATTCCACCCTTCTAGAGGGAGAGACATGTCCCCACCGGTATACCCGGTAGAAACCTTAAAGAGCCCTGGCATCACAAAATGGATGCTGCAGCCACAGACACGAGTCTGGCCTCCTGCTGCTGACCGAAACTCCGGCAGGGGAGGCCTGGCCAATATGTTTCCTGTCACAGGGAGGTGTGACCACCTCCCAGACAGGCCTTAGTGGATTGGGGCTGGGTGGGTGCACTCTCTGAGTGCTTTGAAGTCCTGCACTGGGGGCACATTTGGTGTCCCTGTGCATACCCCAGTTCAAACCCGTTGCAGGGGCTACCAGCCCCTGGTCTGGTGTGAAACTGGACAAAGGAAATGGGTGTAGCCACCCCTCTTTCCAAACCCTCCCATAGGTGGGTCCCCAGAGTTAGTCCAACCCCTTTCTTTCGTATAAGTGGCAACAGGACTTTAGATATCCCTGGACGAAACTCTGAAGCTGAATCCTGGAACTTCGACGCTCTACTAAAGACTAGAGGACTGAAGAAATCTCCCTTGGGGTCAAGGAGTGACTCCCCTGCTTGGCAGGCACCAACGAAGCATTTGCCGGTCTGCATCTCCGAAGCTCCCGCCGGACTCAGAAGTACTTGCAGCCCAGGAAGAGGATTTCCAGACATCTCAGAGGCCGACCCGAGTCCCCAGCAAAGCTGAGACCCGCAGCCCTCGTGAGTAGCGTGGAACCGGAACTCCTGGTCACCGTGCACATTTGCTAGTGCATTGACTTCTCGACGACTCTGGAAGTCCTGCTTTGGGTTACTCGTAGCCCAGGCCCCGAGCACCATTTGCACCGAAGATTGTGAGCCTACACTCCACGAGTGTTCCGTTGGCCCGCTTCTTGCATTTCCGCTCGAGGCTCTTTCGCGATCCCTGGTCCGTCGACTGGTGGGTCCTTGAGAAGGCAACTCTGATTTTCTTTGGGCGTTTCTGGTTGCTCCAAGTGGTGAGTCCCTCAGACCTTGCTGGTCTGCTCCGAAGCATCTTTCTCCTTTTTGCGTGGGTTGCTGTTGCCAAGGCTTGTTGTGTTCAATCCGGACACCAACGCTGCAGCACTCGACATCCTTCGTGGGACAGCTCGAATCCAGCTCCTGGTCGACGTCGACGCCTCCTGGTCCTCGTGGCTGAAGAGTCAAGCTTAACCTCTTTCACCTGAATCACCCGACATCGGTGGGCATTCGACTATCGTGCCCCTGGTCATTGGCAAGTGACCCAGACTCTGTCCCCTCTGCTTTCAGGTTCTTCTCATCCTCGATCCAGGCTTGGATCTCTTCGGACACTTCGCATCTTCCCGGCATCAGCACTTCGTGGCAGGCTGCCATTGAAAACGACGACGCGACCCAACACCATTTGACACCTATGCAGCCGGCTTCCCTGGGTGAGGTAACTCGAGTACTATGGTGCTCCCGTGGGTGTTGACCCTAGAACTGTCTAAGTCCAAGAGGGTTTGGTCCTAGTCCAATTCTAAGTGTCCCTAATCTCTAAAACGATAACCGCGACTTTCCCATAGACTTCAACGGAGCTCGCGGCTGTGTTCAGACACTACACACAGCCCCCGTGGGTCCCCTGTGTCACTACCTTGGGTGGTTCCTTAGGGTCCCAGCGATTCTACAGGCTCTAGGCCTTGTGTCTACTTAAGTCGTGGTTCTTATACCACTTTCTTAATATATGGTTTGGTACGCCCCTAGGGCTAATCGTATATTGTGCTATTTTACTGTGCTAGTCGACTTGTAACTTGTGTACTTTCACCTCTAGCCTCATAAAGAGACTACAGGGTTGTGTTTAGTAATAAATACATATATGTTATATATATACCTGGTGTGGTTCTCCTTTCATTTGGTCATTCATGAGGTTATAACTGGTAAAACAATAGCTTAACACTCCTTCAAGACTTAGCCTGAAGGCTGCTCTCCATAGCTACCACTAGGATAGCTTTCAATAAAGGTTGTCTTTAAACCTATCATCAATAAAGGTCAATTGGACTGGTGCAAGGTGCCCACTATAACTAGTGGACAGCATATACCAGGCCAACTTCTCACAGGGGAGGTCATGCCAATCACAGGGGAACCCCAACCCATAGTGTACCCTAGTGTATGTAGGTGTTTTCACTGTATTCTAAGTGTCTTTCAGCATAGCACTGGCTCCGGACCTGGTTAGTCAGAGTCAGTTATCGCCAGTACCCGTCAGCAAAAAGTTGGGGGCACAGGATGACTTGGTTCTTTGTGCACATCTCTTGCTTCTTTCTGTACCTTTCTTTGTCTTTCTGGACGTCTGTTTCCTCTTTCTGCATTTCTCTTGCTTCTTTCTGCGCCTTTCTTCCTCTTTCTGCACATGTCATACCTTTGTAGGCATAGTTTGAAATTAGCATTTAAAAAACCTTTGAAATTCACTGAAAAAACCACAGGTTTCACGGACGTTATAGTTAGAAATTAGCATTTAAAAACCTTTGAAATTCACTGAAAAAACCACAGGTTTCAGGGACGTTATAGTTAGAAATTAGCATTTACAAAACCTTAGAAATTCACTGAAAAAACCACAGGTTTCAGGGATGTTATAGTTAGTTGGACATTTTACTCGTACAAAACCAGAGAAATTCGGCCGTTATAGTTAGTTCAGCTAACTATAACTCGCGCCCCCGCAATGCACTGCTGATGACGTCACATATTACATCATTCATGACATGGTCAGTGACATCACTGATGACATCACTGATGACATCTCAAATGACATCACTGATGACATCACTGAAATCTGTGGTTTTTTCAGTGAATATATATATATATATATTACCTACTGGCGGTCGCCAGTAGGTAGTTATAATTAGGACCTTGTTTCTATTCAAAAAGCGTTTTTTCTTTTCCCAATAACTTTGGTGCCGGTTGACGAATCTTCGCGAAATTTTCAAAACTCGTGGGGCGCTCCGGTCAGCTCCTATCCTGAAAGTTTCGGGGTGATTCGCCAAGCGGGGGCCGAGAAAAAAGGGGGGTCCCAAAACGTGTTTTCTCCATAGGAAATTTTAGACACGGCTACAGCCCGAACTGCTGAACGGAATTACACCAAATTTGGCAAAAAGGTAGCCCTTGTTTCAGAGAGAACTCTTTTTGTTAAATGGTGTTAATCCGTTCAGTAGTTCCTGAGAAATTCAAAAAAAGAGGGCGAAAAAAGAATTTCCCATAGGAAACTTTAGACACGGCTACAGCTCGAACTGCTGAACGGAATTACACCAAATTTGGCGAAAAGGTAGTGCTTGGTTCAGAAAGCGCCCTTTTTTTAAATGGTGTAAATCCGTTCAGTAGTTGCTGAGAAAATCAAAAAATAAAAGTTTCGATATATAGAGGCACGGAGGATCCGCGGACCCTCCCGACCACGAGCTTTATTCTAATTGGCTGTCAACACTTCAAACCAGGAAGTGTTGGCAGCCATCTTGTGACTCGGTAGAACCGAGTCACAAGAAAACAGAAAAAACAAACGCGAAAAACAAGGAAAGGGGGTAGGGTAGAAACACCCTGACACCCTAGGCCTGCTCAGGGGGTCCCACAAGGACCCCCAGGGCCAAAAAAAGCATTTTTTTTTTTTTTAAACCGGCAAAATCCGCGGAGGATCCGCGGATCCTGCCGTGAAAATAAAAAAAACGAAGCGGGGGCTCCCGCGCTTCGTTAATATTTAGCCCCCGGGTGGGCCAAGTCCCGGGGGCATGCAACATTGTAATTGCGGGGGCCCACCGCAGCCCCGGGGACCGCCACCCCCCGGGGCTTTCCTTAAATATTTGCGGGGGCACACGGGCCCCCCGCAGCCTGGGGGACCGCCTCCCCCTGGGGCTTGTTTTTTATAATGTGTGGGTGGCCTCCAAGGCCCCCCCAAGCCCCGGGGACCGCCACCCCCAGGGCTTTTCTTGAATATTTGCGGGGGGCACACGGTCCCCCTGCAGCCCTGGGGACCGCCACCCCCCGGGGCTTTTAAAAAAAAAAAAAATATGAGCTTGTGTGGAGGGCTCTAGCCCCCCACATGCCCCGGGAACCACCACCTCCCCGGGGCTTTCAAACTGAAGGGAGGGGGGCTGCGCGGCCCCCCTCCTGGAGCCCGTGATGGCCCTGGGGACCGCCACCCCCCAGGGCCGGCTCCTGCAGTGTCCTGGGGTGCCCACCCCCGGGACACTGCTGTTTGCAATGACAGGGCGGGAGCCTCGCGGCTCCCGCCCTGTCATTGCAAAATGCTTTGCTTCATTGAAGCGAGAGCAGGGAAACCTGCTCTCGCTTCAATGAAGCAAAGCAGATTGCCCCAGGGATCCCTGGGAGCCAACTAGCCCACCAGGTACCTCCAGTAAGTGCCACAGGGCTGCGTTGCAGAGAGGTGGTCCAGGCCACGCCCTTTTACACCTCTCTGCAACGCAGCTCTGTGGCGCTTACTGGATGTACCTGGTGGGCTAGTTGGACCCCAGGGACCCTCAGGATTCAAGGGGACTTTATCCCCCAACTTAAAACGTGCCACGGGGCGCGTTTACACAGTGGTGAATGGAGGGGGCGGGGCCTGAGGTGACATGTGTGCAAACACGCCCTGTGGCGCGTTTTAAGTTGGGGAATTAATTCCCCTTCAATACTGAGGGCCCCTGGGGGCCAACTAGCCCACCAGGTACCTTCAGTAAGTGCAACAGAGTTGCGTTGCAGAGAGGTGTAAAAAGGAGCGTGTTTGCACACTTGTCACATCAGGCCCCACCCGCTCCCTTCACCACTGTGCAAACAGGCCCTCTGGCGCGTTGTAAGTTGGGGGATTAAGTCCCCTTGAATCCTGAGGGTCCCTGGGGTCCAACTAGCCCACCAGGTACCTTCAGTAAGTGCAACAGAGTTCCGTTGCAGAGAGGTATAAAAAGGGGCGTGGTCTCGGACCACCTCTCTGCAACGCAGCTCTGTGGCGCTTACTGGAGGTACCTGGTGGGCTAGTTGGCCCCCAGGGACCCTCAGGATTCAAGGGGAATTAATCCCCCAACTTAAAACCTGCCAGGGGGCGCGTTTGCAGAGTGGTGAAGGGAGGGGGCGGGCCTGATGTGACATGTGTGTACTTATCCAATCACTCCGCCAAAACCCAAGCACTTATAAATTCACCATGCACTCTCCTTGCATTACTCTAATCATCCAGTCAGTATCCATGCACTCATGCAATGACCCATGCACTAACTCATGCACTGCTACAATACCCTGAGCACTACTGATGCAGTCCAGCCATCACCTTGTCACTACCCATGCACTCCTCCAATCACCCAGCGAGCACCATGTACTTATCCAATCACTCCGCCAAAACACAAGCACTTATAAATTCACCATGCACTTTGCTTGCAGTACTCTAATCATCCAGTCACTACCCATGTACTCATGCAATGACCCAGGCACTAACACATGCACTGCTACAATCTCCTGAGCACTACTGATGCAGCCCAGCCATCTCTTTGTCACTACCCATGCACTCCTCCAATCACCCAGCCAGCACCATGTACTTATCCAATTACTCCGCCAAAACCAAGCACTTATAGATTCACCATGCACTCTCCTTGCAGTACTCTAATCATCCAGTCACTACCCATGTACTTATGCAATGACGCAGGCATTAACACATGCACCGCTACAATCCCCTGAGGACTACTGATGCAGTCCAGCCATCTCCTTGTCACTACCCATGCACTCCTCCAATCACCCAACCAGTTCCATGTCCTTATCCAATCACTCCGCTAAAACACAAGCGTTTATAAATTCACCATCCACTCTCCTTGCAGTACTCTAATCATCCAGTCAGTACCCATGTACTCATCCAATGACCCAGGCACTAACTCATGGCAAATACAGAGGAGGTCATGCTAATCACAGGGGTACCCCAACGCATAGTGTTCCCTAGTGTATGTAGGTGTTTTCACTGTATTCTAAGTGTCTTTTAGCATAGCACTGGCTCTAGGGAGGTTAGTCAGAGTCCGTTACCACCAGTACCCGTCAGCAAAAAGATGGGGGCACAGGAGGACTTTCTGCTCCTCTGTTGGTTCTTTCTGCACATCTCTTGCTTCTTCTTGCACTTTTCTTCGTCTTTCTGGACTTCTGTTGCCTCTTTCTGCATTTGTCTTGCTTCTTTGTGCGCTTTTCTTCCTCTTTCTTCACATGTCCTACCTTTGTAGGCATAGTTAGAAATTAGCATTTAAAAAACCTTTCAATTTCACTGAAAAAACCATAGGTTTCAGGGACGTTATAGTTAGAAATTAGCATTTAAAAAACCTTTGAAATTCACTGAAAAAACCATAGGTTTCAGGGACGTTATAGTTAGAAATTAGCATTTAAAAAACCTTAGAAATTCACTGAAAAAACCACAGGTTTCAGGGACGTTATAGTTAGTTGGACATTTCACTCGTACAAAACCAGAGAAATTCCTCCGTTATAGTTAGTTCAGCTAACTATAACTCGCGCCCCGCAATGCACTGCTGATGACGTCACATATTACATCATTCATGACATGGTCAGTGACATCACTGATGACATCTCAAATGACATCACTGATGACATCACTGATGACATCATCCACGTGAAAATCTGATGCACCTCCTCACACTCTAATATAACCTTTGATACACCCACTGTAAAATACAGAGTACCATTTTCGAAACCATCGACACACCAATACCAGTTACTACATGCGCACTCACTGATTCCTAGGTCTACACACACATCCACTCATTCACCCATACAATCACTCATACATGCAGTCACTCATCAATACAACACTATCATATGCACTCATACACCTATACAGAACTCACACACCACCACTCATCCATGGAGTTACTCACACACCTAGTCAGTCATGCAAATAATCAATCACACTCCCATTTACTCACCTATACAGATAGTAACGCATACTTACTCTCTTATATAATCACTGATACAAGTACACACTCATCCATAAAGCCACAATCACTGACTCTCACGTATAGTCATTTACACTCCAACTCTCACACTGCCTTTTCCCTATGTAGTTACTTGGACATGTACCACTGAGACATCCATTCACTCACCAGCACACCCATACACACACTCACCCACCTATACAGCTGTTTCCACATGCACGCTTGAACCCATACACCCAGTGAATCAACCACTCACACATCTATGCACAGAGTCACACTCCTCCCACCCACCCACACACACACTCAGTCTCCCATACAAATTCTCAAGTAACCAATCAATAACCAATATAGACACTCATGTAGCTACTCACCAACCCATGCATTCAGTAAGACACATTTAATCACTCACTTATACAGTCAGTCACGCACCTACTAAATCATCCATCCAGACACTTATACACCCACTCATTCTTCAATACACCTTGGCATATATATAAAACATATTTAAACTTTACAGAAACACACAGTCACTGGATGATGTCATCAGTGATGTCATTTGAGATGTCATCCGTGATGTCACTGACCATGTCATGAATGATGTAATATGTGACGTCATCAGCAGTGCATTGCGGGGGCGCGAGTTATAGTTAGCTGAACTAACTATAACGCGGGAATTTCTCTGGTTTTGTACGAGTGAAATGTCCAACTAACTATAACGTCCCTGAAACCTGTGGTTTTTTCAGTGAATATATATATATATATATTTTTTTAAATATATATTTATTTATTTATTATGGGAATCAATGAGAATGTTGTAAATTATATCGTGCTGTTTTTGGATTCTTGATATGCGCAGGGAGGGTAAATAAATCATGTCTACGTGCGCGTGACTCCGATTTTTTTAAAGGCATGGAGAGAGGAATCTGGGATGCGACTGTACAAGAAAGGGGATAGGCAAGTGTGTGATAGAGAGGGGAAGAAAGAGAGAGAGGGGTAGCTAGAAAGAGAAAGAAAGGGAGTATAGAGAATGAGATAATCCACCAGTGCAATCACAGTAGTCACTGATCAGACTGCTGCTCCTAAAAATGCTGCAGAGAATGCACTCTCAGAACAGCAAACAACATGCAGTTGTGCTGAAGAGGCAGACAAAAACTTAAACAAAATTAATTGCATTGGCTTTATCAATGGTTGTTAGTAGCATAAGGTAAATAGGCAGCAACTGTGGCTTTGTTGTATTTAATATTGCAAATGCTTCAGTTCTGAAATGATGATACTGTGAAAGAACTAAAACGAGTCTTTTTCGAGTTGCATCAAAGGCAGTGAAGGGTGGCGCTGCTGCAGAGTTAAGATTTTTTTTCACCCTGAGGGTGAGGGCAAAAATGGAGTGCTCGAACTGGCACCGGCAGGACCCGGCCCACTTAAAGTCCTGGTGTTAAGCCATCTGAGATGTAGTACATTGCATCCACCTCACGCTAGTTCTGAGGTGGCCCTTATTTTTTTCAGTACCAGCCTCAGCGCTGGCGCGTGGATGTAAATTCACATATGTTAGGCTGATAATACCTTGTATTCAGATTTCTATTCCAGAGTGGACTGGTTGGGCACAAAAAGCCACAATCTGGCTTTTTAGTAGGCCTGGGCGGTGAACTCCGCTCCGCTTGCGGAGTTTTCCGCACTCCGCGTTACGCGGAGATCGGAGCGTTCCGAAAAACTCCGCCCCTCATAGCGGAGCGGAGTTTTTTACCTCGCTCGCATTCGTCAAAGTCAAGTTGGCGACCGCGAGCGAGGAAAATCAACCTCCCGGCGAGATTTCTCAATGCGGGGGGGGGTCAGGTTTCTCATTGCGAGTGGTCGCGTATGCTCGCGACCGCTCGCGTTGAGAAACAGCCCATTCGCGTTGAGAAAGCTGCCGCTCGAGTAAAAATCTACTCGAGCGGCAGAAAAGGAAAGCAGGGACCGCTTGCGCTATGCATGGTGCCGTTCGCGATGATTGCACAGTGCGGACAAGCATCCGGCCCTGTGCAATCACCGCGAACGGCATTTTTCTATCGTACTCCGCCGCTTGCGGAGCTCCGCGTAGTGCAACTGAGTTTTTTTTGCACTTTGCCGTGTTCCGCGTAGTGCAACTCCTCGAATTCCTCCCAGGTTACTTTTGAGGACGTAGAAGAAGAACCTCCTTCCAGCCGCCCGGCCCCATTTGCCGCAGTGCAAAGGTTTCAAACGTATTCCTACACCCCTACGACCGGTATGAGACACAAAAGTATCCGTTTTAAATAGCAACGCTTTGACAAGGTGCAAGGGTGCCCTAAAATATATTGCAGACGTTTTAAAAGATTGAGTTAAAGATATGCACTCAATTGCCTTATGAACAAATTAAATACATGTGGCAGTGAAAAGGAGGGCTGTGTTTTATAATTAAGCGCTTCCTTTTTTGTAGACTAGAGTACTTTTTTGTTTGTAAATGGCTTGTGCTTTTCGTAATCATGTGTATTGGGTTCTTTTAGATTTCCACAGAAGTTGCCAAGATGCCGCCAAACAGGTTTCTACCCCGGCCCGTGAATCACGACGGTCCACTTATTATAGAGAAGCCGCATTTCTTGCCTAAAACCTCGCTTGAGTGGCTTAAGAAGAACGGACTCAAAGGTATGGGATACTCTGGTTTATTGTTTTTAAAGCAAACCACTGGTGCATTTTTCACTTTGATGGTAGGTGTGCTGGGAATGGGTGATGCAGCTGTGCAGGTTCCTGTGTACTGTACTTAATTTGTGCCAGTGTTTGCAGGTGGTGAACACCGGCACTCCTTTTTGGGGGTAGGGACTTATCTCTGATCCTCAGGTTTTGCCCCGAAGCAAGAGCGAGAAAGACAGGGAGTGGAGAAAGAGAAATTTAAGAAATGAATGACAGAGTATAAAGCATGAATGAAAATGAACCTACAAGAGATAGAGAGGCAGGAAGCTTAAGGAGGTGAAAGAAACAGGCACGAGAGGGCATCAAACCTGGGTAGCCATGGTATTCAGCAGTCCTAGCATTCTACTATTTTTTTTTGTTTTTTGGTCAAATTATAGTGGATTTTGGGCCAGGGGATGGGCTATTAGACACTGCTACCAGTTCTCCTGAACCTGAGATGGTCTGTTTTTGAAGAGCTGTGAAGGGTAAGCTGGTTGAGTTTGCCTTGTTGGCCTTGTCGCTGGCGAACCAACAGCTTTCACTTACCTCCCTCCCCCTTATGGGTGCTCACCTGCAGCTCAGCTCCACAATTACAGGAGCCAGTATGTAATAGACTTTGTTGCTCTCAGCAGCCGCCTTCAATGCTTAATTTGATCATGATGAAAATGATATGTGCAGTTATTCTCCTTTCTGTAATAGTTCCTCACTTTGTCCATTTCATCATGCTTAACTTATGTAGCTATATGTGAACCTTTTTTAGTACTCCTCTGGGTTATGTGAATGCTATATAAAAAAAAAAATTATCCTAACATCTTTAAAGCAGGAGTCTTTAAATCATTTCTGGTGAAACTAATGGAATGGGTTTAGTAACTAATAGAGACCTGTTTCAGATCTCTCATACCCAGGTAAAGCTGCAGACAGCTTCAGGAGTATATGAGCTCCATGAGTTACCCAACATTGTCAGTCAGGTCTCAGGCCCATGAGATTGGCAGAAACTGTACACCTACTCTGTCACTGCCAGTCAGGCATCAGACCTATGAGAAGGACAGAAATGTACACCTCACTTGTGCAGAGATGTTTCAAGACATGGGCAAAGTGGGCTCTGGCCCAGGGCCCCAGCCTTTCAGGGGCCCCCTTAGAACCAGCTCTGGTCTGCTGAGTCTTGCGCTGAAGACCTTGAATAGTTCTTAAACAGATTATTTTAGATACCGTTTTCCTTTAATTTTATTTTTAATGTGGGTGATATTTGAGAGTCTATTGCAGACATTTTGCAGAGAAATATTGTGTTTGTTTCATGTAACATTTCTAAAAAAAAGTTTATTTTAGCTCAAAACAGAACCTCAGATATGAGAAATGGGAGGTGTCACAGAGATTATTTGTAATAATGTTAGTGAGCTGCTGCTGTGGTACAATATTGAAAACACATATCACTATCCCTGAATATTGGATGTAAACACATTTAGCATTTGGAGAGTATGTCTGTGCGTGGTCAGTGTCCTGGCCAAATAAGACATGAAAGAGCCGAAATTGGATCATAAATTCAAAGCTGTTCTGAAGGGGCCCCCAAAATCCTTAAGATGTCCCTGCCCTTGTGGCAGTCAGTAGGGCCTCAGATCCATTAGTACGTGTGTATGTTTGTGGTGCTTCTAATGCTCGAACCAAAGTAAAAGGCAGCAGAAAGCTGTACACTTCCAAAGGCGAAGATACAGTCTCTGAACAATTGGGGTAAAAGCTGCGTTCGGAGTTTGGAGGTGAACTGTTAATTTCCTTGTGATGTACAATTCCTATGATCAACAGAAACCGCATACCTACCCAATGACTGTTAGTCAGACAATGGGTGCTGAGATGGACAGCAAGTGCACAACTACCCCATGACTGCCAATTAGGCATCAGTCCTATTAGATGAAAAGAAATGCATGCCTCCTCCATGGCCACCAGGCAGGCATCAGGCCTTGTAAGGTACAGGAACCACACACCTTCCCAATGACTGTCAGTTACACTGAAGGCCACCAGGTGAAGGTCACCAGATTGGACAGATATTCATGGATCTAACCACAATACTGTAGACCACCACTTTTGTTTACAAAATTCTGTAGATTGCTCCAAACTGAAAGACCACTTGTAGTGTCCTCCAGCATTCATCTTGGCCATCCTAGCTTCAACATATATTTAAATCCATTAGCTCAGGTTAACTAACAGCACTTAATGGTATGTTTGAAAATGAAAGCGAGCAAAACAATCATTATAAATTATTTGACCTCTTTTGCGATTAGAAGAGAGGTTCCTCTTTCTTAACGGTGATAAATTGGAGATACTTGTGTCGGCGGCAGAAAGGAGGCGAGGACACCATTGTCATGGACCCTATGCCTGGCTTCATACCTTCCCACAGGTCTCAGAAAGTAAAATCTTGTGGGTAAAAAGCATAAACTCACCCTCAAAAATAATCCAAGTGACCAAGGATACCAGTCTCTATTCCTACATATGAAATCCTGAGTGGCGCTCAGAAGGACTCTTGGCATGGCTTGTTCGGACTACTGTCATGTAATCTTCCAAGCTGTCCAAAAGCAAAAGTGAGCATGTATAAGAAAAGCAATAGTCCAAGGTGGCTACCTTAGGGGCACGTGCATGTACTGTGGTCATCCTGGAAATAATTTCTTTTAAGGAAGTAAAAGAAAAATCACTCTAAGATGGCCAACATTTGTGCACATACATGTGCAGCAGCCATCTTGAAATGGTTTTTCCTTTACTTTAGGAAAAATAATTCCAAGATGACCACCCCACCTATGTGCACACAGAGACATGGCAGCCATCTTGAAATGATTTTTGTTAAAGTAAAGGACAAACCATTCCAAGATGGCCACCTTGCATGTGCGCAAATGCGCACACGTATGCAGCTTACTTGGGATAGCTAAATGATCCTTAAGTAGAACAAACACAGAAATAGGGGCAAAAAGCCATTTAATCAGGAGCAAGGAACAGAAATAGACAAACGGTCATCAAATCACAAGCAAGTGGCTGACACAAAGCCCACTCTAAGTCTATATTGGATAAAATTGTTTTTTGGCAGCAGACAGCTGAGGCTGACTGTAGGCGAGATTGCAAAAACAGAGACAGGTGTCTTGAAGTGCAGTACAGAGCCGTAGATCAGAATCAATTAAACCCAACCCTGAGAGTGCAGCCTAATTATCAGTTATTTGAGAAACCTTCAAAAGCCAAAATGTGCAAGCATTCCTTCACCTGACACTAGGGATGTATAGATGTAGTATTCAAGAATAACAGAAAACGGATGCAACGTTACATTGTCTTTGTCCACACATCACTTTCCATCAACTACATTGGCTTGCAAGGTCTGTGGTCTGCCATCACGTGCATCGTCCCCTCATCTCTAATCACAGGAACATATGAGGCCATTCCCGAACCAATTGCATCCATGCTGAAGTTCAAAGTGGATTTTCAAGATAAATGTTGAACTTGTGAGTTTAAGGGTATTCACTAACTTCTGACCGGCACATTCACTCCCTAAACACTCTCCCAAATCACTGTGAAGGGCAGAAGTAAATTCCTATGCAGGATGGGAGTGGGGAGGGAACGTCCCCAAAATTGGTGGATCTATAATGGGTGGGTATTTTGCAAGGAGAAAATATTTCCCCTGTAGAGAAGAACATGTAGGAAGTGAAACTGCAACACAATTAGAAATGTTCTTCATTTTCTCATATCAAAATGTTTTCGCATGCGAGTAACTTTAAACTCACAAAGAATTCCAGAGCTACTCCTGAGAATCTGCAAAAATTGCAGCTTCCCAGGAGTAATCCTGCAATTCTCTGTGAATTATTTCAAAATATTTCGAAATTTACAGCAATTTTAGGCAGAAAACTACTGGTTTTACATTGAGAAATGAGTCTGTATACTGCATCATTTAAACCTGTTAACACACTGTATATTGTCCCGCAGACAAAAAAAAATGAATCCACTGTCTTTGTAGGCAATACAGTCAATGTATGTCACTACTGTAAATGGTGGCAAGCCATCAATATGTTTATATTATTTTCTTTACAGGCAAGAAGCTAAGCCTTTATCAGGTGTTAGCACCTAATGCATATTCTCCTGTGGAAGAATTTGTACCTATTCTTCAAAAAACGGTGTCCTCGACACTCCATGAGGTACTTGAACTCATGTTTTTATTTTTCCAAATGATTGTCAGTTAACACTAACGCCAAGTACAGATTAGTAGATGCAACTGGAAAGGGGGGAGGGGGAGATATAAATCTGATTTATTCATTTTTATAATTATTTGAACCGCCAGGTGACTTCTTGGTTGTGAAGTGGATGACCAGTGGTAATGTTGCTTGATGCCACCATGGGTGTCAAGTTTGTTGTTCAAAATATAATTTTTTTTGTAGTGACAATGATTATAGAGTTCCAACTAGAAAGCAGATGCAAGCCCAGCCCTAAACTTGACACACCCTGAATAATCGCTAAGGAAAAAGTAGGTAGTTACCAATAAAATTTCACAAGGAAAGCAGTAAATGATTGTGTCTCAATTCTGCACACTTGAGCGTAAGCTCTTCAGATCTCGTGGTCTACCAAGAACGGTAGCTCACCTATTAGAAGTCTACACTAATTTCATCTGAGTAGATTTATATGGTTAGATGGTTCTACATTTAAGGTTGTAATAACATTGTAGGCGACTGTTATGGCAGAGCTATGCAAATTAAGATGTCTCATACTTGTTACAGTGAGCAAGGAAATGTCTTTCAATACCTGTTTTTTATTTGGTTTAAAGTGTCTTTTTCCTCTTTTATTTTTTAAATGAATGTTACACATTGCAGCCTTCCCCACCAATCTCCTTTTGGTGGTATTAAAATGGAGCTAGAAATAATCCACTCTACTGGCATTGTGAGATCATACTGCTGAACGAGATTGTGATTTGTCCTTTCCTTTTGTTGAAACTTGATGAAGACTATTTGAAAATCAAAAATGTAAAACAGAATCTCAGGAAGTGTCCAGAAGAGGTTCTTAGGAAAATCCAAGTTAAACCCTGGACACAAGGATCCGGTACATGAGCAGCAAACAGTAGATACTCTCTTATGCCTTTGACCTAGTGCTTGGTTACAGTTTGAGGCACAGGGAGATAAAGTGATTTGTCCAAAATCATACAATTTTCCCCAAATGACGTATTGAGGATCCAAGGCAAGTCTGCCAGTTCCAAGGGTAGCAGTTTGGCTTCAAGCTCTAAATGTACCGCTTTTGTACGAATTACTAGCTGTGATGCATTTCCAATGAGGAATGTGACCAAACGAATGTATCTCTGCCAATGAGTAATGAGTGTTCCATTATTCCTCTACCATTCCTTAGCCATCGCAAAGGCCACCTTGAAATAATGCTTTGTAACAACTTCTCCTGCAGTAGCCTGCCCTTCTGATGGATACATCTGCCTGTGGATTCCTCACCTTTGAATTACCCCACCGCCAGCATTCCACTGAAACTTTTTCATAGCTCTACCTCGTCGACGAGGATGTCACAATAGCACGGCTCCACTCGCGACTCCGTATGACGTCACCGGAGCCATAAGAGGACCTTGTCGGCGTGCTGACATCAGTTCCCTTTTTTCCGTGCCGTTGACGCATAACGGTTTTTCTGGGACTCTCCATTTCCTTTAGATATTACTTTGTTTCAGTTACCTGTTTCTGTGTAGCAGTGCTATGGCTGCACAAAAGAAGTCAGGGTTCAAGCCCTGTAGGGAGTGTGGGAGTCATATGTCCATCACTGACCCCCACAAAGATTGCCTTTGGTGTCTGTCGTCGGATCACGATGTCGAGAGATGTTCATCTTGTCGGAGTATGAATCCGAAGGCACTAAAAGAGCGAGAGGCGAAGCTATTCATGGCCCGGGCGAGAAAGAAGAAGAGAGGCTGTAAAAGGTCGAAGTCGACGACCCCGCGCACCTCGAGGTTGTCGAAGAAGCACAAAAAGAAGCAACGACATGGATCCCGACGTTGGTCTTCGAAAGGCAAGTCTTCGAGGTCGGCTTCTCCTGTTCAACGGCGTCATGGTAAAGACGGCGTCTCTCCCTCGCCTTCTCCTTCTCCGCAGGCAACTCCGGTCTATTCTTCAGCGCCAAGGGATTTGCCGGCGCCAAGGGAGTCGTCTCCTGCTCCTCCGACTTTGCCTGTCCCGGCTCTGGTGTCCCCGGCGCCACAGCCCCAGCCCGCCATACGGCCTCGGTTGGATCTATACCAGGCGGTTCCAGATCCTTATCCACCCTTTCCGGGTACTGATCCAACGCAGTTTCTAAATGCAATGTATGGCATGTTTGCCAAAGCGGTTAACCCTTCCGGTGCGCCGGGTGGCCCCATGGGTCTGCTTGCTTTCAATTTGGGCATTCCCCAGCAATATGCCCAGGCACCTTTCGTGCCCTTCATGGCATCTCCCGGTGCTGAGATTCTCGATGCCGGTTCCACAGTCTCCGGCTCCGTCTGGTTTTGGGCCAATGCCTTCCTGGCTTCGAACGGCGCCGCTGACCGCCACCGAGGGACCTCCTTTGATGCCGGCGCCGTTGTCACCGGCGCCGCGCCTGCCGCCGCCGATCCCCCAGATGCGCTCCAGAAGGGAGGCCCAGAGGCTGCTGGAAGAAGAGGAGTATCAGGGACAGCAGGATCAAGCAGAAGAAGGGGAAATTCTTGACTCTGTTGATGACTTTGAAGGCCTTCAGGAGGCCAGTGGCTTGGACACTTCCCCTGAGTGGGAGCTTTCTTCTCCAAAGTCAATGCCTTTTCAGGATGTGGCTCCTTACCATACTGTAATCAGAAAGGCAGCTGACTTGTTGGATCTGCAATTGCCTACAGCTGAGGTCAGGTCTAATATCTTGACTGAAGTCTTGCACTCTCCTTCTTCAATTGTTAAGCCTTTACTACCATTCAATGACGCTTTAACCGTACCAATTCTGGAAGTGTGGCAGAAGCCTATGTCTGCACCAGTGGTTTCGAGAGCAGTGGCAAGGCGCTATAAGCCCGCTCCAGGGATCCAGCTTTTCTAACCTCCCACCCTTCACCAGAGAGCTTGGTGGTTCAAGCTTCATGTTCCTCCAAACAGTCGGCGGGATCCTTCCCCACCACCCCGGGGGATAGGGGCTCTAAAAAGCTTGAACAATCAGCCAAAAAGTGTTTCTCTTCTGCAAGTATGGCCTTAAAATCAACAAACGCCACATGCTTGTTGGGGAGGTATATCCATGCTTTGATGGACTCAGCCAAAGAGGTGGCTCCTAAACTGGCTGATGACGTACAAGGTCATTTTTTGGAGGTGTTGGCTGATACACAAGCTGCAGCCGGTCAGGTGATTCAGTCGGGTCTGGATATGGTGGACTCAGTCACCAGGGTGATGGGCTCCTCAGTGGATACCAGGAGGCATGGCTGGTTGAGATCTTCTGGATTTTCTCCAGATGTGCAGGCCACTCTGCTTGATCTGCCGTTTGATGGATCTAGGCTCTTTGGGACAAAGGCAGATTCTGCTATACAACGCTTCAAGGATAGCAGGGCCACTGCGAGATCCTTAGGCCTGCAGTCTCAGTCTAGGGACTATGGATATTGAATATTTTGTGGGTTTGGAAAGGCAGCTTCCTTTCGAGGACTTCAGCAGCAACATCAGCAGCAAAACCCACTGTACAATTCTTACAGAGGTAAGGGAAGAGGCTGTCTGCGGGGAGCCTCCCGCCAACAGTCCTCCGCCTCCTCCTCTACCTCTCCTGTTCCCCCCACTGGTTCTACAGGGAAGCAGCTCTAGCTCCCCCATCTTGGAGCATGTTGGTCCCGTAGGAGGCCGGGTATCCCATTTTCCACAAAATTGGAAATCTGTTACATCAGATCTTTGGGTTTTGAATCTTGTAGAAAATGGGCACGCCCTTCCTTTCCAGGAGTTTCCCCCTCCTTACACTCTTCGCCAGGGCTGGTGTTCGTAGGACCATCTGTTGCTCCTGCAACAGGAAGTTCTAACCTTGCTTCAGAAAGGTGCGATAAAGGAGGTTCCGGAGCAGGAGAGGTGTCAGGGATGCTACTCCCGGTATTTCTTGATCCCCAAAAAGGACTGTCGGTTGAGGCCGATCCTAGACCTCAGGGTCTTGAATTTTTACCTCAAGCAGGAGAAATTCAAGATGTTGACCCTAGCTCAGGTTCTTCTGGTGCTGCAGCAGGAAGACTGGATGGTGTTGATCGATTTGCAGGATGATTATTTCCATATTCCCATCCTGAAGTCGCATCGGAAGTGTCTCCGTTTTACGGTGGGATCCCAACACTACCAATTTGCGGTACTTCCTTTCGAGCTTACTTCTGCACCGCGTGTCTTCACAAAGGTGATGGCAGTGGTTGCAGCTCATCTCAGAAGGTCGGGGATCCCGGTATTCCCCTAACTGGCTGACTGGCTGCTCAAGGTGAAGTCTCCAGAGTTGGTGCTGCATCATCTGCAGTTAACGGCTCAACTGTTGTTTGACTTGGGTTTTTTGATAAATGTACCGAAATCTCACCTCGTGCCCTCTCAGCGCAACCTGTTCATAGGGGCATTACGGGACACTATGGACACTACTGTGAATCGTGCCTTTCCGCCTCCACAGAGGGTTTTAGACATCCAGGCTACGATTCCGTTGTTTGAAGAAGGAGCGGAAATTCCAGTCCTGAAGTTCTTGCGCCTGCTCGGTCTGTTCGCTTCCTGCACACTGTTGGTCAACCATGCACACTGGCATATGAGGGCCCTCCAGTGGTGCCTCCGCAGGCATTCGTTTCAACACAACAGAGATCTCAGGTAGGTGGTCAGAATCTCCAGAGACATTGCAGCGGATCTATTATGGTGGAGTGTTTCAGGCAACCTGTCTCAAGGGAAGCCATTTCAACCTCCTTCTCCGGTGGCCACAGTAATAATGGATGCCTCCACTCTAGGTTGGGGTGCTCATCTGGGGGATCTAGAGATCAAGGGTCTTTGGTCTTCAGAGGAGAGATTGCTTCACATCAATCTTCTGGAATTGCGGGCGATACATTTGGCACTCAAGGCCTTCCTTCCCTCCCTTCGCGGTCAGTCAGTTCTGGTCATCACGGCCAACACTACCGCACTGTGGTACATCAACAAACAGGGAGGAGTAGGGTTGTGTCGTCTCTGCAGAGAGGCTCTGGTCCTCGGCTCAGGACCATCAGATTTGTGTGATCACAAATCATCTGGCTGGAGTGCTGAACGTTCGTGCAGTCTCAGTCGGCAATTCTCAGCCGATCACGAGTGGCGTCTTCAACCGGAGGTGGTCCATCACGTCTTCAGGATGTGGGGGTTTCCTCGGTTGGACCTGTTTGCCACTCGCGAGAACACACACTGCCTGTCGTTCTGCAGTCTCCAGTATCCGATGCGGGGGGCGTTGGGGGACGCGTTTCAGCTGGATTATTGCTCGCAACTCCTCTACGCGTTTCTTCCCATACCCTTGAAGCCTCGAGTTCTGAGGAAGATTTGCCAAGACCGGACCCAAGTCATATTGATCGCCCCGGATTGGCCAAGAAGGGTGTGGTACACAGACCTCCTTCACCTCTCATCACACCCTCCGCCTCCCTCTCAGGGCAAACCTCCTCTCGCAATCACAGGGGCAGGTTCTACATCCCAAACTCCAGAGCCTGCACCTTCATGCGTGGACATTGAACGGGGCAACCTGAGTTCTTTCTCTCTCCCACCGGATGTGGTGGTGGATATTATTTTATCAGCCAGAAGACACTCCACCAAATCTGTTTACTCCTGTAGATGGGCCAGATTTGTGAAATGGTGTGGAGAGAGGTCAATTGATCCTTTAAAGCACAGTTCTTCAAACTGTGGGGCGCGCCCCCCTGGGGGGGCGCAACACCATCTCAGGGGGGGCGCGCACTCCACCCTAGCATCTCATTGTTCCCCACTTTCCTAATCGATGGGGCACGACCTGCCCATACTTTTGTCATTTTTAAAGCAAACCGTGAAAGCAGTCCGCTTCGGTTTCACAGCACAGGAGACTCCCTGCCTCCCACTGCAGCTGAAGCTTTTCAGCTCTCGGAATGAACTGTCCCGGGAAGGTTAGTTCTTCACAGGAAGGAGGCAAAGTTTCTCTTTAAATTACATAAGTATGGGCATGTCAATTCTTCATGAATTGTAGAATGCGCACCTAATTGACTGTGTTAAAAACTTTCAGCTGGCTTTCCCTGCAGTTTCAATTATGCAACGATTTCATGAAGATAGTGTGGACATTTACTGAGTTGGCAACATTCAGACACATTGTACACTGACAAATTTATCATTAGTTTGAGTTTTAAAGCAATTTTGTTTCTGTGTCAATGATTATGTTTTTAAACAAAACATTTGGTGAGGAGAAATGTTTGCATGTTTATATTTTTTATGGGTTTGAGAAGGGGCACGTAATGCGGTATCGTATTTTGTTTAGTTTCATGTCATGTAGGATGATTCAAATACTCTGGGGACACTCACGGTCGTTTAATAGTACATTAGCAGTTCTGTGTTGGGCAAGATGGGGCGCAGATACAGTTCAAGCAGTGCTTAATTTGAGCCAGTGGTTTACGGAACTCAGCACCGGCACTTATTTCACAGGGCCGGGGCTGCGATTTCTGACCCTGCAGGTGGTGGTCTCAATATTAATTGCCCAACTTAAAAATAAAAAGAACAACATACCTTGCATGGTGACAGGCTGGTATGTTTTCATAGGCAGGCGTAGGTTTGTCCAGGCAGGCATGATTGTATATCACCACATTAGTGATGATGTCATCACGCCTGTGATGAATCCAAGAAGTTATCATCAACGAATGGCTTGCATTCTATTCTCCGAGTCTGCTGCACCCTGCCACTGCCACTGCCTGAGCCTAAGCCTCCCATTGGATAATTGTAGCTGGGGGCTGGCTTATGACCGAGTTAAGGCAAGGAAGCTGCAAGAGTGCATTTCGAGCTTGGGAGTGAGGGCTCGTGAGGAAGAATAAACTAAAGTAAGTGTGAACTTTCCACTTGCTGGATAGCCAGAGTAGTATAGCCTGCAGCCGTGCATTGCTACTATCCTCAATGTGCTCGATGCAGCTGTGGCCACCGCAACTTTTGTGCGGTATGGAGCCACCTACAGTATCGGTGCGCTGCCTCCCAGCATGCTAATTGCTGAGTGTGCGTGAGCTCAGTAGTCACAACAGCCATACTCACGTCTCACAGGCATTGGCAGCATTACGGCTGGGGACAGTGCTTGTGCTGTAGCAGGCAGGATGACAGAAATTGCCGGATATGGCCTGGGATATGTGGATGGCGGTCAATTATGTAGTGTACCAGATTCCAGAAATTTCTGTCAGGTGGTGGGGGGCCCGACATCTAAAAAAATTGAGCTGGGGGGCTCAACCTAAAAAGTTTGAAGACCTCTGCTTTAAAGGCCCAGTTATCTGATGTGCTTAGCTTTTCGCGTTTCCTAGCTCAGCAAGGCTGTGCTGTGGCTACTGTTAAAGGTTACTTGTCAGCT
Source organism: Calotriton arnoldi (assembly GCA_963921515.1). NCBI lineage: Eukaryota > Metazoa > Chordata > Amphibia > Caudata > Salamandridae > Calotriton > Calotriton arnoldi. The sequence continues at coordinate 107,970 of CAWUFW010021110.1, read as the reverse complement.
TTGTCAGCCTTCCTTTTGTTTGCCAGACCAGCCTTCGTTGTTCAAGTCCCCAATAGTTATGAGGTTCATTAAGGGCCTTGTTAATACATTTCCTCCCACTGCCTTCATTATGCCTCAGTGGGACTTGAATTTGGTTTTGACTTACCTGATGGGTTCTCCTTTTAAGCCTCTTCATAGTTGCCCGTTGAGGCTTCTCATATTCAAAACAGTTTTTCTGGTTGCTATTACCTTTGCCAGGAGGGTAAGTGAGCTTCAGGCTCTTAGTTCTAAGCCTCCTTTTACAACCATCCATGCAGACAAGGTGGTTCTTAGGACCAGAGCTTCTTTCCTGCCTAAGGTGATTACACCTTTTCATCTAGGGCAGTCTATTACCTTACCTACCTTCTATCCTCCCCCTCACCCTTCCAAGGAGGAGGAGAGACATCACCGCCTTGATCCTCGAAGGGCGGTCAGCTTCTACTTGGACAGAAGCAAGGACTTGAGGCTGGACGAGCAGCTCTTCGTTGGTTACGTGGAACGAATGTAGGGCAAAGCTGTCCATAAGAGAACGCTTTCCAGGTGGATCATCTTGTGCATCAAGATCTGCTACGCCTTGGCCAAGAAGGAGCCGCCTGAAGGTATTAGAGATCATTCTACTAGAGCAAAGTCTTCAACTTCAGCTTTGGCTAGAGATGTCCTGTGGTAGACATCTGTAAGGCTGCAACATGGGCCTCCCCCCACACTTTTGCGAAACATTACTGCTTAGACTCAGAGGTGAGGAGGGACGGCCATTTTGCACGTTCTGTGCTGCAGGACCTTTTGGTATGAGTAGGTGGACACCCTCCGCCGGGAGAGGGACTGCTTGGGGATTCAATTCAAAAGGTGAGCAATCTACAGGCAGATGTATCCATCAGAAGAACAAATTACTTACCTTCGGTAACGCATTTTCTGGTGGATACAGTATCTGCCTGTGGATTCCTCACTGACCCTCCCTCCTCCCCGTTGTCTAGCTACGTATACCAAAAAGGTTTTTGTGCTTGGCATTTTTCTATGTCTATGTCATTTGCCTTGCTGAGATGCTTGTTTTTAGGAAATTTCTTAGTTTTAGCTTTTCCTTCTTATTTCATTTATATACTGGGTATATTTGTGTATATATTGCATACTGTGTATACTTGCAATATGTTATCGGTCCACCTGTTCGCCTCGAAGGCACGGAAAAAAATGGGTGGAACAGACGTCAGCATGCTGACGAGGTCCTCTTATGGCTCCGGTGACGTCATACAGAGTCACGAGCAGAACCGTGCTATTATGACGACCTCGTCGATGTGGGAGAGCTATGAAAAAGTTTCTGTGGAATGCTGACGCAGGGGTAATTCAAAAGGTGAGGAATCCACAGGCAGATACTGTATCAACCAGAACAAGCATTGGCATAGCCAATAGGTCTCGCCTTTGGGGCCTTATAAGTGTTTAGCCAGAGCTATTGACTTTGCCAATGTCTTCAAGCTGTGCTGTAGAGAAGTGTGGCTGCTGTGCAGCATGCTGAAAAGTTATAATAAAAAAGTGTCAGAAGCATTTTTGTTACTTTATATATGACCAAGAAGGCATTATGTAAAACTGAACGACCATATTAAAAAAGTATTTACAATAAAAAATGTCCTCAGTTTTATTTTGTTCTTGCAATGCTGGCAACTTGTTTCTGCCTATTGCAATGGTTGTTTGTTAAAGCTTTTTTTTTGAGGGGCATAAGCAATCGGAGGGTGAAGGTTGGGAACTAGTACCTGTATTATAACACTAGCAGCGGCCAGACGCTAGGGAGAATCAACAGATGCCAGATTCCGAGAGCAGGCTGAGGTGGTGCTGAGTGATGCTGAGGTGGTAGTGGTGGTGGTGGTGACTGTTGCGGAGACGATGCTGAGGTGATGCTGAATGATACTCAGGTCTTGCTGAGTGATACTGCTGTGGTGCTGAGTGATGCTGTGGTGGTGCTGAGTGATATTGTCTTGGCGCTGAGTGATGCTGTGGTGGTGCTGAGTGATATTGTCTTGGTGCTGAGTGATGCTGTGGTGGTGCTGAGTGATGCTGTGGTGGCCCTGAGTGATGCTGTGGTGGCCCTGAGCGATGCTGTGGTGGCCCTGAGCGATGCTGTGGTGGCCCTGAGCGATGCTGTGGTGACCCTGAGCGATGCTGTGGTTGCCCTGAGCGATGCTGTGGTGGCCCTGAGCGATGCTGTGGTGGTGCTGAGCGATGCTGTGGTGGTGCTGAGCGATGCTGTGGTGGTGCTGAGTCATCCTGTGGTGGTGCTGAGTCCTCCTGTGGTGGTGCTGAGTGATGCAGTGTTGGCCCTGAGTGATGATGTGGTGTCGCTGAGTGAAGCTATGGTGGTGCTGAGTGATGATGTGGTGGCGCGGAGTGATGTTGTGGTGCTGCTGAGTAATGCTGTGGTGGCGCTGAGTGATGCTGTTGTGGCGCTAAGTGATGCTGTGGTTGCACTGAGTGATGCTGTGGTTGCACTGAGTGATGCTGTGGTTGCACTGAGTGATGCTGTGGTTGCACTGAGTGATGCTGTGGTTGCACTGAGTGATGCTGTGATGGCGTTGAGTGATGCTGTGATGGCGTTGAGTGATGCTGTGATGGCGTTGAGAGATGTTGTGTTGGTGCTGAGTGATGCTGTGCTGGCTCTGATTGATGCTGTGCTGGCTCTGATTGATGCTGTGGTTGCGCTGAGTGATGCTGTGGTTCCGCTGAGTGATGATGTGGTGATGCTGAGTGATGCTGTGGTGTTGCCGAGTGAGAGATAGAGTGAAGATATAATGCCCAATTAGAGAGGGTGGTGAGAGAGAAAGGGTGTACATAGAATAAAGAGTGGAGCGGGATAGAGAGAGAGAAAGAAGGGGAGAGAGAGTGAATGAAGGAGTTTGAAAGAGAAACAGATAAAGGGGTGAGAGAGAATGAAAGGCTAAAAAGATAGAGAGGGAGAGTTAATTAAGTAGAGAGAGAATTAGAGAGGAGAGAGAGAGAGAAGGAGAGAGACAAGAGTGGGGGGTGTGGAGTTTAAATAGAGTGAAGAAGTGACGCGGAAAAGTAACCTTAAATATAGCTTTGTGCTTTGCGCGAATAAATATAAAAAAAAAACAGAGTGAGACAAAAATACTGGTAATTAGGCTGTGACTCCCAATATAAAACAAATACCGATATAAGGTGAAATCAACCCACCGAAGCAATATTTCTAACTAGACAAAAAAAGCTTGCATTTCAATGCTAATCGCTGTTGTTTTTCATGTGACTGTAGTCCAGGGCCGTCAGTTGGTAATGTGAGCTGCTGCTGCGATTGAAACATCAGAGTCCAGAGAGTTAATGAGCCATAACGAGGAAATGAGGAAGAGATAGGAAACCCAGATGGCAGCTGCACGGCGTGCACGCCATCGTGAAGGCAAGCTGGTCGCCAGCCGAAAGCCAGTGGGTTTGCACTTCCAAAACCGGCTTACTAAAACTCTCGGCCAGACCAGCGCAAGCGCTGGTGCAGGCCGAGACCTAAAAAGGTCGCTTTCTGGACCAAGACCTACCTTTTGCCAAATTTGGTGTAATTCCGTTCAGCAGTTCGGGTTGTAGCTTTGTCTAAAGTTTCCTACGGAAATTAACATGGGGAAAACACGTTTTGGGACCCCTTTTTCTCAGCCCCGCTGACGAATCACCCCGAACCTTTCAAGACAGGAGCTGACCAGAGCGGCCCACTAGTTTTGAAAATTTCGCGAGGATTCGTCAAACGACGCCAATGTTATTGGGAAAACAAAAACGCGTTTCCTATGGAAACTAGGTCCTAACTATAACTACCTACTGGCGACCGCCAGTAGGTAATATATATATATATATATATATATATATATATATATATATATATATATATATATATATATATATATATATATGTGTATTCCTTTCAGTACCTGCTTACATATATCAAACTAATCTGAGAATGCACTCACCTTTCTATCCCCCAAGTCATACTTATTCCAGCGATGGCCCTAAATTTCTTGCAAACCTGAGAGTGCCTTTAGCTGTTCTTATATACCTCGATGACTTATCACAGAGGCCTGTGCATACAGAAGGCTCATCAGGGAGGCCTGAATTTAATGTGTAAGAAGCTTCATCTCAGAGGTTTGCATTTAATGAATAGAGAAGATACCTCATCGCATAGGGCTGCATTCAATGTCACGAGAAACCTCATCACACAGCCTTGCTTATCATGCATTCTGAAGCCTCTTGACAGAAGTCTGCATTTAATTCATGGAGGAGCACCATCGTAGAGTCCTTTATTTAAAGAACAGGGAAGCCACATCACAGAAACCTGCAGTTAATTTCTGTTGGAGCCTCATCACAGAAGCCTGCATAAAATGCAGAGGTGGGTGATCACAGAGGCCTGTATTTAAAACACAGAGAAGGCTCACCAGAGAGACCTGCATTTTCAATTTATAGGAAGAATCCTCACAGAGTCTTGTATTTTATACACAAAGAAGCCCCATCGGAGAAGTCTGCATTTAATGTATAAAGAAGGCTCACCACCGATGTCTGCATTTAATTTCATGAGAAACGTCTTCACATATGGACGCAGTTATTGTTAAGGGAAGCCTCGCCAGAAGTCCCTGCATTTAATGTCATGAGAAGCCTCTTCCCAGCAGCCTGCATTTGATGCTGTGTGACGCCTCATCACAGCGGCCTGTGGTTTATTGCACTGAGAAGCGTCATCTCAGAGGCCGCCATTTTATGTCATGAGAAGCCTCATCATAAATGACTGCATTCAGGGCTTTAAGCGGGATGAAAAAACTGGGGGGTCTCTCAAAGGGGCGTGGCCAATGTAATTAAGGGCGTGGCTTAAAAGCACATAAGTTGAAAATATATGCTTAGCATAGTGTGCCGTCCGACTGGTATTTTGCTGCTTTTGTCATTACATCCAGATATATAATACAGCAAGTAACATTACACTTACAATAAGCCAGTACTATTTGCTTTGTCAATGGTTGTTAGTTGCATAACTACATAAGCATATGATATGTAGTATAACAGCATATTGAAAAGTCTTCAGTTCTGAAACAGTGATGTTGTGAAAGAACTATAAGGAGTCACACTGAAGTTACATCAAGGCCAGTGAAGGGTGGTACTGCTGCAAAGTTAAGATTTATATTTTTTCATCCTGAGTGTGAGGGCAGAAATGGAGAGCCCGATAGGGACCCGTCTCAGCATCTGCTTTTTAGAACTGCAGGTGCTGAGCACCGGCAAGACCCGGCCCACTTAAAGCCCTGCATGTATTAAATGTATCAAGAAGCCTATCAAATGTGCCTGCATTTAATAGGTGTGGATGCCTGACCAGAGAAGCCTGTGTTTAATGTCCAGAAAAGGCACATCAGAGAGGCCTCTGTGTACTATATGCTACAGGTGTCTCACCACAGAGGTCACACGCAGAGCGCGTGAGGCGTTAAAACACCCACCACAGAAGCAGCCATGATTAGAAGGGTTATTGACAGAGCCGCTTGACAGATTGGGATAATTGATGAGGCCGAGGCCCTCCCTGGGGGGGAGGCGCACAGACACTGCTTGTGCTCTGCCGCACCCTGGGGGAGCTGCAGAGGGGACAGGATTACATTTGGGCTTGTTGGGCCCACAACGTGACCGCGTGACTCTAATCAATTAGGGACAGTCCACGGATCCAGGCATTAAACACCGAGGTGCTCTGTGAAAAAAATACAGAGAGTGGGGGGCGGCGTTGGACGAAGGGGGGTGTTAAAGAACAAGCAGGCGTTTGAGAACGTATCCCAGGACAAAAGCAATTTCCAATCAAGTGCCAGTTTTTATCAGCCTTTTACGCCCCCGTCCCCCAAAGATAGATACGTTCTAGATACGTTCTCAAGAAAGACCCTACTGAGCCAGCAGTCGGCTGGGAGACTAATTTAATTTAACGTTTTCTACATAACTGTACATCTCATACTGTGGATATAGATTGTAAAGCCAGACCGAGCATTCAAAATACTTTTGTTGTAAATGCAGGGACGTACACAGGCCCCCGCACCCCCGCAGTGCATGGGGCCCCGAGCTGCAGGGGGCCCCTCAGCACAGTACTCTCGTTCGAGTTCTCCTGATAAAATCCGGAGCGGAGCCCCTCCATGCACCTTGCAGGGGGGGGGAACTCAAATTTCGTTAGGCCACTGTGTAAATGTCTTCGTGTGAGTAAAGGCTGGTGTTTCTTTTACTGGCTCCCAGACTCGGGCACGTTGGCGCCCTGTCAGCCTTTATTTTGCCGCTAAAACGTTAACTCTCTGAAGGCTGAAGGTCACACGCTGAGGCGAATATTCAAAAAAACATTTGCACTGCACCTATATCTTAGATAAATGCGAGCATCGCTTTTCCGTTGTTTTATGAGGAAAGAGACTTTTATAATTTTACTTTCGTCTTACGTTTGCTAGAGTCTTATAATAACAAGTCTGACATTCACCCTTCATTAAACAGCTGCTATCTGTTTGAGTCAACAAGGTTTGTCTTCCTGACCTGACAGCTTCCAAATGTGATCCATGAATAATTGACTGACCCAGACATCATTTCCCTCTGATATGAAGCAATCAATAAATTTGCAGTGTGGCGGGAAACAGCTGTTACCACCAGTCCATTAACGAGTCTTTCTCCCTTCCTGTTCGATTGCAGGCTCTGCGTACTACGACAACGTGCGCCCGCTGGCCTATCCCGACTCCGATGCCGTGCTCATCTGCTTTGACGTCAGCCGCCCGGAGACCCTCGACAGCGTGCTTAACTAGAGAGGAGCGGGGACGAGAGGAGCGGGGGCGAGGGCGAGCGAGCGCGGCAGCCTGCTCAGCTGACCAGACGCTCGTGCGTCATGGCCTTTTGCCGGCATGTTTTTCCAATTATCGCGCACGCGTCTGGGCACGATAATTGGAAACACATGTCTGCCGCGCGTAACCATCCGAAAAAGGCCAGCCACGACGCACGAGTGTTTGGACTGCTTCTGAAACCCCCTTACTTAAAGTCTTCGCCTAGCAGCGCTTGCGCGCTACTCGAGGCTCGACCTAAAAAGCGTTACCGAAGGTAAGTAACTTGTTCTTCTGGTGCCACCCGCCTCTGGACAAATTCCTTCATGTTCACAGACAGTGTAATAAACTCTGAATATTCATGGATGTAAACTTTAGCCTTATTTCACAAATCAACAGAGCACTGAGAGCCCGTTCTCTAAGTTGCAGACCCTGAAAAGAACCATTCCGTACCAAACATTAATGCTGATACTCCCAGCAATTATTACCCTGCTTATATCTTATCTAAACTACTCAAACTGCCTTTTATCCACTGCTTCCACCCTACCTTCCTCACAGGCTTCAGCACTTGCAAAACAACCAATCTTAAGCTTGGTTTATTCAGATATGAACTTGGCGCGGTAGGCTGAAAATGGGGCATGGTCGCAAGAGAAGATACAATGGCCAATTGCTCAGGATGTCATTTATTTGTCTTTGCTGTGTAAAAGTTAAGCCCATTCCTCGAAGGATGGCCAACACCTAGAAGAAAGAGGTCTTTGGAGCGGCGCTTAGTACTTAGGATTGCTGTGGTGAACATGTTTTATTTTTCTGAAAAGCTCAGCTGTAGCCCCATTAAATAACTCTTATTCTTCCCATTTGCAGAGAGCCATGATGCAGTTTGAATGGCATGATGGTAGTGTGAAAAATCTTCATGTCGATCTGCCCATCTTATATGAATACCAGGTAAAATGTGATTTTGATATTATTTAAAATAATGTTCCCCAAAATGGAATGCATGTACACAAGTGCTTTGTAAAAGTTGTTAAAGTGCCTTGTTTCCGGTTACTTGGCCTTCAGTGCTAAACTTGAACTCTCTCACATGTGAACTGCTCTGTTTGTTCTGCATATGTTAATATTAAGATAAATAGAGCACTAAGCTGCCCTGCTGATTATAGTCAATGTGATGTTTATCACCATAACATATGAAGTATAACAGCACCAGACACTACCCTAGAGATACTTCAGGGGAGCAGGTTTATAAATGTATGCGTTTTGACCTCAATCGAAGATGCAAACTCATTCAGAAAATAATTTGAAAACATTTATGTGTTTGGTTTAAATAAGATTTATATTAAATGTAATTAAATTATATTATATCATTTTATATTATGTTATATTATATTGTATTATATTATTGTTCACTTTCTAGGCCAGGTTTTGAGCTAAGGTAGGAACAATAGACCAAGTTTTTAGGTTTATGATGATTCGTTGGAATTGATATTGAAGGATCATCTTTATGTAGCCTTCATCGACCTGAGAGCTGCCTTTAATTTGGTCCCCAGGGCTTGTCTTTGGAAGTCTTTGACATTGAGGGGGGCCCCCACCCTCTTTGGTAGGGGTTATGGCGAGGCTCCATGAGAACAACTATGCCCAAGTTCGGTGGGGTACAGACTGGGCTCTAACGGAGCAGATAAGCGTTATTCACGGGGTCCAGCAGGGGTGTGTCCTTGCATCAACAGTATTCTCACTATACATAAATGACACATTTAAATACCTTACCAATTGCATTCATGATGCCCCCAAACTTGGCAGTGTTCTTACCCCCGGTTTGATGTTTGCCACCGATACCCTGCTCCTCTCAAAGACCCCCGTTCGAATCTAAAATTTATTAGATAAATTCCACGACTTTTGTAATTCAAGGGGCCTAGAAATGAACACTCAGAAAACAAAATTTATAACCTTAAGACCGCATCGATCTTTCTGCAAGAAATTGAGCCTTGGGGCCACGCTATTGGAGGAAGTTAATCACTTTGATTATCTAGGTGTAAGAATATGCAGATCCCTATCACTGTCTGAACATATTGAAAAGAGTAAGGCTACTGTTCTGCAAAAATCAGCAGCAATAGGGAAAATCTACAGGGCTACCTCTTTGAGGGCAGTGTCGCTGGCTTTAGAAGTGTATAAGGCTTTTGCACAGTCGGCTGCACTATACGTTGCAGAGGTGTGGGGCATGGCTTCATTAAATCCTCTTACAACAAGTGAAAATTATTTCATAAAATCATTATTGAGCCTACCCCTCAGCACTCCCATAATCCCCGTTTATTTTGATCTGGCTCTGAACGGATTAGTGATCTGGCAGTTCTGAGGCCCTTGGTATTCTGGGTTAGGATCTGGTCTACTCCTGAATTAGAATCTTACAGGCAGGGTATAGAGGAATAAATATGGTTGGACAGTAACCTGACTACTCCATGGCTGCCACACATTAAGAAATGGCTTTATGCCTTGGGGCTGGGAGCTATGTGGACTGAACCACTCTCAGTCAGCTCCTCATCCAAAGTCAGTGAAGAAAGCTTTCTGGGAACATATAAAAGTTGAGTATGTCAGGAATGCCGATAGTGATAGCCTTACTGAAAGGCTTTTTTCCCCCAAAAATCCACCTTGAAGTTAGAAATATACCTTGATGAGATTACTCCCCACTGGGCTAAAAAACTTTTTATTAAGTTTAGGATGGCAGACTGGCACTGAACACTTATACTTGTAAGTGGAAGAAGGTGTGCCCGCATAACATTTGTTGCTCCTTTTGCCCTGATTAGGTGGTCTATCGAACACGTTATGTCTAGTTGCCCATTGTACTCACGTGCCAGACATAAGCTCCTAAGAGAGTCTTCTGGCAACAATCATATACTATGGGGTACTCTACACAGGAAGATAGGAACTGTCATCTAACTACATCACCTTCTGTATACTGCAACTCGGGCCTCTTACATCTAATAGGAAGCATGTTTCATGCTTTTACGCATTCTTCAGCAAAGAGCAGCACTTTGCTTTGCGGGTGAGTAATATGCTGCTTGCGCAGTGTGCTCCCATTCATTTAACCTCTTTGTAAAAGTCTGGACTTCATCTCTGGAGAGTAAGGAATATAGAAATGAGACCTCCTACATTGTAGCAGTTTGACAGAGACATTTGGAGTATCCTGTGTGCTGTGGAACTCTGTGTGGCCACAGCTTCCAGTTTTGCTGTGCTGAAGATTTTTGAGCTCCTGAGGTTTTCAAATTGGTAGGTTAAACGTTTTATGGGGGCAAACCACCAACCCTTCCCTTAACCTCAAAGACTTCTTAGATTCCCGTCCCTCAACGTTTGAATTGGGTGAACAGCCAACTTTATTTCTGGTCGACCAGAGAGGGTGTCTAGTTCCTGGACTACCCCACCAGAAAGAATAACATCTGTTTTTGTTTCCTATGGAATGAGTTTTGCTTTTTACTAACTCAGGATTGCTGCATCCTATCCATTTTTGTGTCTTAACCTTTTACTGTTTTCAAATAATTTGTAAATCATTGTTTCTAAAATCTTTCATTTGGCATTTTTTCAGTTTGAACTTTTCAAAAGTAGTTTATTTCTGTAATGCATTATTCAACCGAGATTCCCAAGGGGACACCGAGTTTGTCTTACATTTGAATACAGCATTTAAATGTTGAGCTCTGTTATGACAATTCAAGCCTGTCAAATGCAGATTACTCAAAGATCTCTGTGATAAGTGATGCATTAGGGAGCAGAACCAGCTCTGTGGAAGATGTGCACTGCCAAGTTTCCAGCACAGGCTATGCAGACAAAAAAGGTATGTGGCCAGCTTACACATTCCAATATCCTCTATATGCACTAAGAGAACACACAGTGCAGTAGGGCAGCCTGTTAACAATAGGAAAACATTTCCTGCCTAGAACATGTTGAAAGAACACCCACCCACAGTAGTTAGGAGTTCTGATTCAGCACACCTCTCAAACTATTTAAAAATGTATTATTATTCTTTAGTATTATTCTTCAACCATTGCCAAAATTTGATACAATGTGGATTCGATCCATAGAGATGCCAAATAATGCCATGTTTGCCGAATGCAACAGCAGAGAGCTAGTGACAACAGCATTTAAACAACAGTATGATTCAAACCAATAATTTGGTAATTCTGTTCTCTCTTTAAAGAAGGGATCTGTCTGACAATTACTCAAGCACTGGATTGTACTCCAGGAGCCGTATTATACAAAGTGCCCCGAGGGCACGGTGGGTATTTACGTCTCCGTTTTTGCACCCTTTGGTACAACAGTAGTAGGCACAACATTAGGCGTTTGTGTGGTCCCTTTTGTAATATAGATCACGCTAGTGCATATCTTGCACTGGAGCAATAACAAAGGGGCATTTCCTCATTTACTTTGGGCATGGCCCTATAAAAATGAAAGAACAATTTGCTTTTGTGAAGTGGAACAGTCGGTGAACCCCCTGAGAGCGCCCCTTTTGACCGGGACAAGTGGTCCCTGGGACCCACCGGGCACCCCCGTGAAGGTGGCTGCAGTCACACACTGTACCCGCCTTCAAGGGGATCACCGCACCCACGTCAAAGTGAGGTCAGATCTCCATCTGCAGTGAAAAGCAGACACGTAGCTCGAAACAACGAGTCTTCCTTTCACTAGTGTGCTGTTCACAGTGCAGGCACAAGTTGGCACTTGCACTATGAACAGCACATTTTGTGCAATCAGACACACTGTTCTGCACTGCGTGCAACCTGTTATGGAAGCGCCATGCCGCAAATAGAGAAAGTGCACCTGAGCTGTAATTTTGTCCCTTATGCATTAGGTTGCACCCTTACTTTCATAGCCCCAACTTAAATGTTTCTTATTTTTGTTCCTTAAGCCACTACCTCTCTGAGGCCTACCTCTCCCCAACTGCATCTTTCTCATCCAACTTAAAACACTAATGAAGGGTGGTCAGACTTGAGGAAAATGTTGCTTCTGTGTTGAGCCTCTCGTAATAGTATACAATTGTGATTAGAGTATGAAAACGTGTAGTAGAAGGCAAGAAAATAGTGGGAAGTAGCTAGAAATTTTAACCAACCTATGGCAGTAGAGCTGTTATACATGATCTCTCTTCAAAACAACACTGTGTTTGCTTTTATAGTGCCTGTGAAGTATGTAGACAATGATTTTGCATGACACTTGCACAGTTGATAATTAAACAAATCCTTCTTATACTTTAGGTCCCATGATCTTTACATCTGTCTGTTTTGCATCTGTTGTGGGAACTCATGTGTTCCAAAATGCAGGCTTGTGAGAATAGAATTTACCACAGGTGTACATCAGTATCTTGCAGAAATTTCCAAAGAAGTATTAATATTTTTCTAGCAGTAAAAGTAATAGTGTTTAACTTTTTTTTCCGTACATGGTAATGGTAACAGGGCTGGACTGAGAACCCAAAACAGCCCTGGCAATTTTGTAGTGGGGGAGGGTTGTGTGGGGGGTGTACAAGTGTGAAGCTCTGCTGCTTTTGTTACTGGGAGCCGATATTGCAGCACCTCTGCAAAACCGGCCATCAGTAACAAAACAGGCCTCCACCGCTGCAAAACCAGCCACCACCCTTCCAGCCTCCCGGAGAAAGGCCTGATGCCCGCTACGGCCAGTCCGGGCCTGAATGGTAACAATAGAATACTGTTTCTAAAAAACATAAACTATATGTATGTAGTGTGGCTAAATTAACTTATTGTTGTGGGCATTTTACCTACCACAGGACTATGATACATGGAAATCAATCAATTTATTTTCTGAATCAGGTCAGAAGGATGAGTGATCTTTACACTTCCCAATAGTGGACTAGTGGACAATAATACTAGAGTACTTCAATTTAAAATCGTTACCTCAACTTAAGGGGCCTATTAAGATTGGCGGTCGGAAAGCCTTCGGAGGCTTTCCGACCTCCATTGTCAGTTTCAATTCCGACCGGCTGATTATGAATCAGCCGGTCGGGATTGAAACCGGCCGGTCATTCCGGCTTGCTTCTGACAAGCTCAAGGAGCCTTTCAGCTAGTCGGAGGCCGGCCCGTAATTCCAAAGGGCGGTCATTCTGCCCTTGGCATTACAATGCCCGGTTTCCGGCAGGATTGCCATGCCGGCTTTTCCGACATGGAAACCCTGTCAAAAAAGCATGTTTGGGGGCCCCTAGCAGGGCCCCCTTGTGTGCACGGCCTCCAGTTGGGGCCGGAGGGGGCACCTATGGTGCCCCCCTGTTAATCCCGGTACCCCGTGGCTGGCCATGGGGTGTAGGGATTTACACCACCTCCCATTTCCCTATGGGAGCATGTACTATTGCCTGTTTACTGTCGTAACACATGCTCCCATAGGGAAATGTTGGAATGTGACCAAACACTGTTCGGTCGCATCCAATCAGGTGGTCGGGACCTCTGACCGGAGGTCGGTTGGTCCCATTTACGAGATGGTGTCAGGCGGAAGCAATGCCCGACATCATAATCAGCCCCTAGATGTTTGAGCATCCACCATCGACTCATCTTTTAGAATATCATTTTAGAATAAGGACATTAAAAAGGGGTATATTTCTCTTTAGGAGTAATTTTAAGATGTTTCCTCAATCGCTAGAGTCTTTCTACAAATGACATTTCCTTATGGGAAATGTTCTGAAGTTTTGGTGTATTTTATAGCTTTGAAATGATTAATTCTTAGGGCCCGAGTACGATGTAGTTTGGAAATCATTCCGACTGAATCGGTTTGGGAATGGTTTCCGACCGACTCGGAACAGGAGAGTCCGATCGACCGATTACGATGCATCCGGATGCTTCCAGATACGATTCGGTCAGACTCCCATTGACTTCAATAGGAGCCTATGTTCCGACCGAATGCATAGGCTCCCATTGAAGAAAGGGGTGGCTGGGGAAAATCGGGCACCCTGTGGTGGGCACCCCCTGGTGCCTGTCACAATGTGCATGGCTGGTAAGGGGGGACCCATGGGTACCCCCATGGGCCCGATTGGGAAGGCTCTGGGTGCAGGGGGGCCCGCTACAGGCCCCCAAAGTCTGAATTCTGGCTGCTGATTCAAGTCGGATGGCACGATTCGGAAAGGCTGTCCGAATCCAGCATCATAATCGGTTGTTCGGAAATGCGGCCCGTAATGACGTAAGAGTCTGCTCCGTATGGCTCAGTCATTCCGAATGCCATCAGGTTCAAATTAGGATTTTCCTAACGCCTAACTCGCATTGTAATCAGTCGGTCTGAAACCTTTCAGATTCAGTCGGAAAGACACGTTTCCGATCCGATTCAGACGGAGCAAATGCCGTTCGGAGGCCTTCCAAACCGCATCGTACTCGGGACCATAGACTTCGATGTGTGCAAATAAGACCACATTGTTTATGATTCTCAAAAAATTATTATGATACAAAATATTAATGTTTGCTTGTGTAATAATGAATTGTACCTTCTGTTTAATTGGAAATATGTTAGAGAGTTGGCTACATATATAGTGGCTTTTGGTAAGAGCTTCAGAATTTTTTTGATTAGTTGTGTATATTATTGGCAATATAATAAATATATCTTTTTGAAAAAGGGGACTGTATTTCTCTTCCAGGGGATACTCATCAATAGTCATAAGCACTGAATTATCCCCGCCCACCTGCGGGATCCCGGAGCATATAGAAATATACATATATATATGAGTATGTTGGGGGATCACAAGTGCATAGCACTTCCGCGACATACATATATACATGTATATAAATACATAAATATGCAGCCTAACATAAATTCCAATAAGGTAAAATGCCAAAATTACAAAGGTTTTCCCTGTACAGACAATCTCCTATATACACTCTGTAATAGAGAACATACACTGTAATAGTGTTCTCCAGTATTGGGGTATCTTTCATAGATTCACATGCTTGAATCATTCCCCGTCGTCGGAGTGGGAGTCCCACGGTACATTAAATAGCAATATATATATATATATATATATATATATACACCATATCCTAGGTAAATTAGAACCAGGAAGTAAAGTGGCCAGAAATTAAAGGAAAAAATTCCTCCACTTTCATGACTCGTCCAAGTCATTATATATAGTCCAAAGTCCAGCCAATCAGGCGACAGCACCACCCAGAATGTTCTCCTCAGAGGCTCAGGCTCTCAGATTTTCTACCGCACGGTCGTGTGAAGGAGTCTCCCTGAGCTCTGCTCAGTTTTCTTCTCAGTTCTTTGGATTTTATTCTTCTTAGGATGTCTTCTTCAAAGAAGTCTCTTTTTTCGCCCTTGTGACTCTTGTGGGAAGCTCCGGCTGTTTTCAGAAGATCCCCACAAGAAGTGCATTTATTGCTTATATCCTGAACATCAGGTGAGAGACTGCAAGATCTGCAGAACTTTTCCTCAAAAGACTCTGAGGGACAGAGAGGGGCGTCTACTTCTGTGGCTACAGAAGATAAAGACCAGGACAATCCCTTATCTGATGTGGGGAGTATTGCCTCTGTTCAGTCTACGTCCTCCAGAAAGAGGATTGCTGACACAAATTTGTCTTCTCCTGGGGCTAAGGTGTCGAAGAAACAACTCTCCAGCAGTGCTGAAGTGCCTTCTACTTCAAGAAAGACTCTTCCACCTTCTAAACCTAGATCTATAGCTTCTACGCCCCCGAGAAAGTCTAAAAGTCTCTCTCTTCTAAGCAAGTTTCTGAGAAGGATTTGCCTCAGAAACGGAGTTCCTCGTCGACGGGCTCGTCGGCGACTCCTTCGTCGACGAGCTCTTACACTGCAACTACGACGCTCGACGGCAACATTCTCATCGCCGAAGACACAAATGATCATGTCGTCGGCGTCTTCGCCGTCGACGCTGGTATCCGTCTCAGTCAGACCAGTTCCGTCGACGAAGGTGTTGGTATCTACCGTCGGCGCTCCGACGGCGAAAAGTAAAGGAGTGTCGTCGTCGACTGCCTCGTCGACGACCATCCCGTCGACGAAGGTCCCGTCGGACGAAGCCCGTCCCGTCGACGAAGCCCGTCCCGTCGACGAAGCCCGTCTCGTCGGCGAAGCCCGTCTCGTCGACGATACTTCCGTCGACGCCTGCCCCGTCGACGACTACTCGTCGACGGTTTCCTTGTCGACGTTACCACTGGCCTCATGCACGGCTCTGCAAGTCTGGTCTTCGTCGACGCCTGCAGTAGAGATTACACCGTCTACGTTGCCTCCGGTGACAACGGCGTCTTCTTCTTTATTACAAAGACGTGCATCTTCTTTAAATGTACGCTCTCCGCTCACAATCTCTCCTCCTAAGGTGCACCTTAGACTACCGGACCAATTGCTAACCTCTGATGAAGACGATGACCAATCGGAAGAAGGTGATATGTTCCGTACCGCCAGGAGCCCTTCAGAGCTCCTCATTAAATATCAAGATGAGGATCCAGAGGATGACATCTGTCAGGAAACGGTTCCTTTACCTACAGATTCACTGCCTACGGCCCAAATGCCTTTGGCTCTTTTGAACAATCTACAATACATGCTAGATGATTACTATCGCCGTTTCCTCCATCAGAATCGGCTTCTTCTATGCCGCCCACACCTATGCCTCAAACTTCTTCAACTTTGAGGTCACCCAGGCCACATTCTCCTGTACTGTCGCATCACTCTCAGGACGCCCACACCTCTGACGACGATAGGGAGGAAGGAGAATTAGATGACAGATCTTTACTCTCAGAATGGGATGAGTATCAGATTCAAACTCCATCGCCTTTAACTCCTGCTCCTGTCGATTCTCCTCCTGCTGACGTTGGAGGTTTTCACCTTCTTATGGAGAGAGCTACAAAGCGTTTTCTACTTTCTATGGAAACGAAACAGGATGATTGCTTCCTCTATGATTTTAAGGATCAGCCAAGAAGACAAATACGATCCATTCCCATTATTGACTTCATTTGGCAAGAGGGATTGAAGGTTATGAAAGCTCCTGCCTCTATTCCTGCGGTCATGCCCCGCCTTGATAAAAATACAAGGCGCCGGACAACTCGCCTGCATGTTTGATTGGTCAACCAAAGGCAGATTCTGTTATAGCACAGGCAGCGCAGCGACGAGCGCGGAATCCCTCCTCTCAGTTATCCGCCCCCAGATCGGGACGGTAGACGTTTGGACGCTATTGGGAAGAAGGTGTCCACTATGGCAGCGACAACAGTTCGGGCAGCTAATTCACTGGCTATCTTAGGACGCTATGATAGACAAATGTGGTCGGACATTGCTCCCTACATTAACATGTTGACTGAGCCTTCTAAATCAGAGGCGCTTAAGATCCTTCAGGAAGGGGAACGAATCTCGGCTGAGATTATAGATTCATCGGTGGATGTTGCCTCTACAGGTTTTCGACAAATGGCGGGTGCTGCAGTCTTGCGGAGGCAAGGCTGGTTAAAGTCAACTTCATTTCTCGCCAGGAGGTTCAGGCTAAGATATTGGACATGCCTTTTGATGGCGAGTCTCTTTTTGGGAACCATGTTGATGAGGCCCTACAGACCATTAAAAAGATACTGAGACAGCAAGTTCTCTCGGAACACTTCAGTTTCGTAAACCGCCCTTTCGGGGTGCGAGGGCGTGGATCCTTCTCTACTAGAGGAGGATATAATCAACAGAGACAATATCAGCCCTATCACAGCAATCAGCGCTTCTCTTCCCAGCGCCAACAACAATTCAGGCAACAACCAGCGACCTCTTACTCGCAAAATAGAAGGAAGTCTACCTTCAGAGGACGTGATACCTCTAAAAAGCAGTGACAACTGCCACCTGCCACCTGCTCGACCACTTACCCCTTTACAAGTTGGAGGAAGAATCTCCCGTTATTACTCAAACTGGTCGAAAATAACATCAGACAAATGGGTCTTGGACATTGTGGCCAGAGGCCACGTTCTAGAATTCGTAAAATTTCCTCCAAATTTTCCCCCAAGGGCCCACCTCCAGCTCGCCTCTCAGAGCTGTTTGCCCAAATAAATTTGATGCTGCGAAAGGGAGCCATCGAAGTAGTCCCTCGACTGCAAAGAGGAACGGGGTTCTATTCCAGATTTTTTCTCATAAAAAGAAATCGGGAGAATGGCGCCCCATTTTAGATCTTTGCTCCCTCAACAAATATCTCAAGAAATTGTCATTCCGGATGCTAACTCTGCAAGAAATTCTTCCCTCTCCTTACTGCGGGGGATTACATGACCACCCTCGACCTCCAAGATGCTTATTTTCATGTACCAATTCTACCCAGACACAGAAAGTTCTTGAGGTTCAGAGTGGCTGGCAGGGACTTTTAGTTCAAAGTCCTCCCTTTCGGACTACGGTCCGCACCACGGGTCTTTACCAAGGTCTTAGCACCGGTGGCTGCACACCTTCGACTGGAGGGAATCCAGATTTTCCCTATTTGGACGACTGCCTTATCAAGGCGAGTTCCTTCAACAGCGCAAACGTCCATACTCAGAGATGTCTATCCCTGTTCCAATCTCTGGGTCTCTCCATCAATTTCGACAAATCTCACCTCCTCCCATCGCAGGAGAGAACGTTCTTGGGAGCTACCATAAACACGTTGCGAACAGAAGTCTGTGTCTCAACCGAAAGACAAACGAAACTTTGCAATCTTGCACAGCTACTAAGATCAAAAGAGTAAGTTTCAGTTCGACGGTTCAAGTCGCTTCTGGGGATGCTTTCATCTTGCATTCCTCTGGTCCCCAATTGCCGTTTCAGAATGAGACCCTTGCAAGAGGAACTCAACAAACAGTGGCTGCAAATCTCAGGATCCTTCGACGATCTCATTCGCGTCACTTCACAGATAAGGGACACTCTAAGATGGTGGACTTCAAAGACAAATGTAGCAGCAGGCTGCTCATTCCTCATGAAACCTCCAAGCTTCGTCATCACCACGGATGCCTCCCTAGAAGGATGGGGAGCCCATCTGCAGGGACTGACAGCAAGCGGAAGATGGGATGCTCAGCAAAAGACTTGTCATATCAACCTGTTGGAATTGCTGGCGATCTTCCTAGCCCTGAAGTCTTTTCACACCATCATTCTCGGAGCATCAGTGTTGATCCGGACGGACAACACAACAAGTATGCATTACTTGAACAAACAAGGAGGAACAAGGTCCACACTGTTGTCTCAGCAAGCCCAGGAAATGTGGGATTGGGCGATCAAACATCAGATAACTCTAACAGCAGTTCATGTCCCGGGAGTGTCCAACGTTCTAGCGGATTCCTCAGCCGCTTGACAACGTCCAATCACGAGTGGGAGCTCCATCAGCCAACGTTGAATCGAATTTTTCAGGAGTGGGGTCAGCCCAACCTGGACGTGTTCGCAACCAGTCTGAACCGCAAATGCCAATTCTTCGCAAGTTGGCGTCCCCACAACGAATCATGCGGAAATGCCTTTTTGATGAACTGGTCGCAGATTTATGCCTACGCTTTTCCACCGATACCGTTGGTTCCCAGGGTTCTCTGGAAAATGAAGAAGGAACCTTGTCGCCTAATACTCATAGCTCCCAGATGGCCTCGCCAGTTCTGGTTTACCGAGCTACTCCTTCTCTCAGAATGCCATCCCATTCAGTTGAGACCAATACCGAATCTTCTATCCATTCAGAACGGTCAGATCTGCCATCCGGATCCTGCATCCCTGCACTTAGCAGCCTGGCGCCTGAGCACCTTGAATTCGCCCACTTAGATATTCCTTCTAACTGTAGAGAAGTTCTGGCCAATGCTAGGGCGCCTTCCACAATAAAGACATACACGCTTAAATGGAAACGATTTTGCCTGTGGTGTCAAGCCAACAACATACATCCAGTGCATGCAAAGCCGGAACAAATTTTACCTTTCTTCCTGCATCTGGCAAGATCAGGCCTTTCTCATTCTACGCTTAAGGTATTCTTAGCAGCTATCTCAAGATTTAGGCAGGACGGTTCCAATTCTCTTTATTCCTCTAGGATCATTCGACAGTTCTTTAAGGGGTTATTTCGTATGTTTCCACCTATTCGCCATCCACCTCCAGCCTGGCATCTTAACGTTGTGCTCTCGCAACTTATGCGACACCCCTTTGAACCTATTCATCGGACAGAATTGAAGTTTCTTTCATGGAAGGTGTCTTTACTATTAGCCCTCACGTCGGCTAGGCGGGTCAGTGACATTCAAGCCTTCACTATAAAACCGCCGTACCTTCAATTCACAAGAGATTCAGTAGTGTTACGCACTAACCCCGTTTTTATGCCCAAAGTACCTTTGGACTTCCATCTCAACGAACCGGTCATTTTAAAAACTTTTTTCCCAATCCTCAATCACCTGCGGAAAGGGCTTTACATACTCTTGATCTCAAAAGATGTCTCAAATTCTATCTACAAAGGACATCTTCCATACGGAAATCTGATCAGCTATTTTTAGCTTATGGAAAAATGCGCACAGGACACCCAATATCAAAACAGTCCATTGCCCGTTGGATCTCTGCTGCGATTGGTTTCTGTCATCAGCTGGCAGGCAGACCTTTACAGACAACTCCAAGAGCACATTCTACGAGAGCAATCTCTTCCTCTACCGCTCTCTTTGCTGGTGTGCCTATTCATCAAATCTGCAGAGCTGCTACGTGGTCCAACAGGCACACCTTTACAAGGCACTACTGTTTGGAAGCTGCCATGATGCAGACACGTCTGTGGGACAGGCGGTTCTTCGTAATCTTTTTAACTAAGGTGAGCCTCTGTTGTTTCCCTCCTCCTCTTGCTATTGTTTTACAATGGATTTATACATATATATCTTGATATGTGAATAGATATATAACAATAAGCTATATGTTTGTGATTACACTTTGACTGTGTTATGCATATGCTTATGTTGTGCTGATAATGTCAGCAGTATGGTTCTGGAGTCACTGCTATCTACTCTGATTCAAGCATGTGAATCTATGAAAGATACCCCAATACTGGAGAAGAACAATAGTTACTTACCTGTAATCTGTGGTTCTCCAGTATTAGTATCTTTCATAGATTCACATGCAACTCCACCCACCTCCCTCAGAGGCTCTTTTGCTATGCTCTGTTTCATTCTGGATCACACTTGTGCTGGAAAATCTGAGAGCCTGAGCCTCTGAGGAGAACATTCTGGGTGGTGCTGTCGCCTGATTGGCTGGACTTTGGACTATATATAATGACTTGGACGAGTCATGAAAGTGGAGGAATTTTTTCCTTTAATTTCTGGCCACTTTACTTCCTGGTTCTAATTTACCTAGGATATGGTGTATATATATATATATATATATTGCTATTTTTATGTACCGTGGGACTCCCACTCCGACGACGGGGAATGATTCAAGCATGTGAATCTATGAAAGATACTAATACTGGAGAACCACAGATTACAGGTAAGTAACTATTGTTCTTATGCAAGAAAACCTTTATTTTCAGAGAAGAAAACATGTAATAGCAGGCAGTTGGCCCATAGGCTGCATAGCTGAATAAATATCACCGTACAGTAAAACACTGGCACCTTGCCTTTAAGGCGTCCAAGAACTTGGACACTTTGCCTTTAAGGCCTCCAGGAGACCCTCTGCTCCCATCATGCACCACAGGTGACAGTTAGGACAGTTCTTTTTTCCGGCTCCTTCTATGAGGATCCTGGAGCTTGAGCTCGACAGTTTTTCTGACTTTTCTGTCAGGAATTGTTTTCTTCTTTGGTTTTTTGCGATTTTCCTGTGCTGGCAGTGGTTTATTACCATTCTCTGACAAAATTTCATTCTTTTTCTGTCAGAATGCCAGCTCTTTTCCGCAAATGTCCATCCTGTGGAAAGAAGATGGCCATCTCTGATCCACACTCCGTGTGTATCGCCTGTCTTCCTTCCAGTCACAAGCCTGACACTTGTTATCATTGTCGTAAGTTTTCTACGAGGACTCTTCGCGACAGGGAGAGGATTCGCCTTCAAGCTGTGCGAGAGAGAGGAAAAGCCCGGCTGGAAAGTGGCCTTGCGTGTCAAGAGCCCTCCTCTCTTCAAGAACACCGACGCCAGCATCATTCTGCCTCTTCAACATCGAGGAAACGGCAGATTCCGGATCTGTTCGCCGTCGACGTCGTTGCCGCCGTCGAAGAGCGACCGACACAATCTCCGACGTCGAGACGGCGTGAGTCTCCGTCGTCGAGAAAGGCATTGACGTCGAAGCATACTGCCTCGGGCTCGAGGTATGGTCATGGCAAAGACCGATCGACGTCAAAACACCCATCGACGTCGAGACATCCGTCGACGTCAAGGCACTCTCCGTCACCTCCCGTAGGTCAACGTCGAGAAGTTTGCCGACGGCAAGGGTGCCTCGAGACCAGTCGGCGTCGAAGACTTCGAGGCCATTGACGTCGAGGAGGCGAGAGCGTTCGACGTTGAAGTCCCTGAGTAGACGGTCGACGTCGAGGACATCTTTGAGGGAGGTGAAGTCGCCGTCGAGGGCAGCGAAGTCCTTAACTCCTCCTAGCCATCATCCCACGTCAAGGGAGAAGTCGACGTCGAGGGAAAAACACAGGTCGACGTCGAGGCGCTCGACGTCGAGAGCTAAAGAGCCTGCTGTTGCCTCGGATGAGGTTAGAGCTGCATCTCTATCGTCTTCAAAATCTGGATCTTCTCCAGGACTGCATATTGTCCAGATCTCCCCGGAAGGCTCTCCGGTGGTTGGTGAAGATGCACGGCGCAGGAAGCCTAGGGCCCCTCAGTAGCCCGAGGTCTGACTTTTCCCGTACCTATTCTCCTTCACGCTTGTCCAGGGATTCTCCATCCCCTAAAACACCTCGAAGATCAAGGTCACCGACTGTGGTTTCTTCCAGAAGGAGGAGTCCAAGCAGATCACGATCTCCACTTGCCCGCCATGCTAGATCAAGGGACAGATCTCGCTCTTATCATTCTTCTCCGAAGAGAAGGCGGCATAGGTCTCCCACCCGGTCTTCTTCCACCAGGTCCTCTATCAGAGACTATTCTCCAACTTTGACGGCTACACCTCCATCAAGAGTTTCTCCAATCGATGACCTCAGCACCTTTAGTGAAGTTCTCTGTAGAGGAGCGAATAAGCTGAACATCTCTATGTCTGTCCCGGCTGTTACCTCCTCAGTGATTTTCAAGACTCTTCATCATCGCTCCTCGGCTCGGCCTTTGCTTCCTCTTGTCCCAGGCCTTCTCAAACCTGCTATGCAGACCTTTTTGACACCGGCAACGGTGGGAGCTGTTCCTTCCCGAATAGCCAAAAAGTACAAGGCTCCGGACCAAGATCCTTTGTTCCTTCGATCGGATCCTCCTCCGGATTCCATCATTGTGGCGGCGGCTAAAAAGACGCACTCATCTATGTCTTCCTCCTCAGCGCCTCCGGATAAGGATAGTAAACTGATGGACTCTTTAGGTAGAAGGATGTGCAACACTTCAGCTTCTATCATGAAGGTCTCCAGTGCCTCCGCTCTGCTGGGGAGGTATGAAAGATCCTTGTGGGATTCACTGGGACGTTTTGCAGACAAACTCCCAAAGAGGACCAGCAAGACTTTCGAGAAATTCTGCAAGAGGGAGGTCTAGTGGCTAATCAGGTGATTAGTGCTTCCGCTGACTCATCCGATCTGGCTGCCCACGGATACTCCCATGGTATCTGTTCGAGGCGTTCTGCTTGGTTACGCTTGACTGGCCTCAAACCCGACGTCCAGCAGAAGATAACCAACCTGCCTTTCAACGGTTCTTCTCTCTTCGGGCTGCATGCGGACGAAGAAATGGCGAAGATGAAAGCAGAGCTGGACACGGTGAAAGCTGTGGGTCTCGAAAAACTGAAGGAATTTCGTAGGCGCTCCCGCCCCTACGATAAACGCCTGTTCCAACAGAGGGTTCAAACCCCTCAATGGTCGGCTCAGGGTCAGCAGCAGCAGAGGTCTCACTTCCACCAACGGAGACCAGGAAGAGGAAGAGGGACCAATAGACAGCAGGCCTCTACCTCAAAGCAGCCAGCAAAGCAATGAGGGAGTGCTTCCTCTAAACACGTGTGCCACTCCGGTAGGAGGAAGTATCGCATTACATCTGGAGGAGTGGAGAAACATAACCATCGACAAATGGGTGTTGAATATTGTTCAAAATGGATACTTGCTACGGTTCAAGATCCCACCTCCATCGGTTCCTCCAGACGGACGAGTCCGCTTGTGTCATCACATTTTACACGAGGAGGTAAACGGTCTTCTACAGAAAAAGCCATAGAATACGTCCCTGTTCATTAGAGGCGCCAGGGATATACTCTCGATATTTCCTGGTCAAAAAAGAGGTCCGACAGTAGAATTCAGACCAATTCTGGACTTGCGCATCTTGAACAAATACATCCGCAAAGAGAAATTTCGAATGCTTGCCCTGCACCAGATCTTTCCCCATCTACATCAAGGAGACTGGATGTGCTCCATAGATCTGCAGGACGCTTATTTCCACATTCCAGTGTCCAGAAAACATCGAAAATTTCTCCGTTTTCAAGTTGCTCTACGTCACTTTCAGTTCCGAGTCCTACCTTTCGGACTGAAGTCAGCCCCACAGACTTTTTCAAAGTGCATGGCAGTGGTGGCAGCTTTTCTCCGCAGACGCAAAATATTCGTTTACCCGTATCTGGACGACTGGCTTCTGAAGAGTTCAACTCCTTCCCTGCTTCAGTCTCATCTTTCCTACAGTCTCCAGTTAATGAACAAGTTGGGTCTACGAGTCAATTTCAAAAAATCGATTCTCAATCCGACCCAGAACATTCACTACCTAGGGTCGTCGCTGGACACCGCGGAAGCAAGCGTGTGTCCTTCGGCGGAGAGGTTTTCATCAATCAGGATCAAATGCCGAGAACTCCTGCGGACTCACCACCCAACAGTCCGACAAGTGTCCTCTCTCCTGGGTTCCATGGCTTCCTGCATCTTCATAGTTCCCAATGCCAGATTGCACATGCGTCCCCTGCAGCAAGCTCTGGAAGACCAGTGGGTGCAAGCATCGGGCAGCTGGGAGGATCGGATCACTCTGTCCCAGTCTGCCAGGGACTCCATCGTGTGGTGGACAAAGCGATCACATCTAATGAAAGGTGTTCCCTTCCATCAAGAGATCTGACTCAAACTATAGTGACAGACGCCTCCCTGCAAGGTTGGGGCTCTCATATGAATCACCTTCAAGTGCAAGGGCTATGGTCGGACACAGAAAGGGGATACCATATCAATTTTCTGGAGTTGAGGGCTGTCCAACTAGCCCTAAAATCCTTCTTTCCGTCTCTTCAGTCCAACTCCCTCTTGATTCAGACAGACAACACCACGACGATGTTTTATCTGAACAAGCAGGGAGGCACCAGGTCCAGAATTCTGTCTCAGGAGGCACAAGCCATTTGGAAGTGGCTTCTGGCACGGCATCTCACCATCACGGCTGTCCATGTGCCGGGCGTCCTAAATGTACAGGCGGACTTCCTAAGCAGAGAGTTCGTAGAAGCGCACGACTGGGTGCTAAACACCGAAGTGGCTCAGGATATCTTTCAAAGATGGGGTGTGCCGGACATAGACTTGTTCGCAGATGCAACAAACGCCAAATGCCCCGTCTACGCGTCCAGGTATCACCAACCAGGTTCAAGCGGAAATGCTCTGTTGATAAGATGGTCTCAGAGCTTACTCTACGCTTTTCCTCCACTGCCTCTCATTCCAGCAGTGATCACGAAGTTCTACAAGACCAACTCCAGGATGATTCTGATCGCTCCGGAGTGGCCACGCCAGTGGTGGTATCCGGATCTTCTACAACTTTCCGAAGTTCCGCAACAGAGATTGCCTTGCCGTCCGGACCTACTATCCAAGAGCCAGGGAGAGTGTTTCACCCCAACCTTCCTTCCCTCAGGCTGACAGCATGGCTCCTGAAGTCTTGCAGTATGGTCACTTAGACTTGCCAGCGGACTGTATGAACATACTTAAGGAAGCGAAAAGACCTTCTACCAGGGTTTCCTACGCTTTCAAGTGGAAACGTTTTTACCTATGGTGTTTGAATAATGGTCATGACCCAGTTAGAGGGCAGGAACAGGTCATTTTGCCGTATCTCTTACACCTGGCTAAGTCGGGCCTGCAGTTTACATCTATCAAGGTACACTTAGCAGCAATAATGGCATATAGAAAATCACCTTCACAGGGTTCTTTTTTTCAAAATGCCAGTGGTGAAAGATTTTCTTGAAGGGTTAAAAAAGGTATACCCACCAGTACGAGCCCCTTCTCCTCCTTGGGAGCTCAACGTGGTCCTTACCAAACTGATGGGCGCACCTTTTGAACCAATACACAAGTCCTTCTTGCAGCACTTGTCCTGGAAAGTGGCTTTTTGGTTGCTATCACGTCGGCTCGTAGAGTCAGCGAGATACAAGCATTATGTTGTAAGGAACCCTACACTGTTTTTCACTCAAATAGGGTAGTTCTCAGAACTCATCCAAGTTTTCTGCCGAAAGTGGTTTCAGATTTCCACATTAATCAGGTTATCACTTTGCCTACCTTCTTCTCTAATCCTTCTACACCTCCTGAAAGGGCCTTACACTCGTTAGACCTTAAGAGGGTGTTGAAGTTTTATCTGGATAAGACCAAGGTAATAAGAAAGACGGACCGCTTGTTTGTCAACTACGGCCCCATTAATACAGGATTGGCATCCTCTAAAAGGTCTATTTCAAGATGGATAGTATCCTGCATATCTCTAGCCTATCAATTAGCTAATAAGTCTCTTCAGGGAAAGCCTAAAGCGCATTCAACCAGAGGAAAGGCATCTACTACGGCCCTCCTCAGGAACGTCCCTATAGCAGAAATATGCAAAGCAGCTACATGGCGGTCTGTTCATACTTTCTCTCGCCATTACTGCTTAGATTCAGATGCTCAGGAGGATGCCCAAGTGGGACAAGCCTCACTGAGGAATTTATTTGCTTAATGTCATGTTAAGATGATCTGTTTTTTAATACTATTTGCTCGTCCGCGAGGTAGTGGGTATGGGCTTGCTACTCTATTCAGTGCTTATGACTATTGATGAGTATCCCCTGGAAGAGAAGGATTAGTTACTTACCTGTAATCCTAGTTCTCTTCCAGGGGTATACTCATCAAAGTCATAAGCAACCCTCCCGCCTCCCCGGACGAGCATTTTTTAGTAATTGCTACAAGTTAGTACACCGTTCAAAAAGAACTGACCTAACTGTCACCTGTGGTGCATGATGGGAGCAGGGGGTCTCCTGGAGGCCTTAAAGGCAAAGTGTCCAAGTTCTTGGAAGCCTTAAAGGCAAGGTGCCAGTGTTTTACTGTACGGTGATATTTATTCAGCTATGCAGCCTATGGGCCAACTGCCTGCTATTACATGTTTTCTTCTCTGAAAATAAAGGTTTTCTTGCATAACACTATTACATTGTATGTTCTCTATTACAGAGTGTATATAGGAGATTGTCTGTACAGGGAAAACCTTTGTAATTTTGGCATTTTGCCTTATTGGAATTTATGTTAGGCTGCATATTTATGTATTTATATACATGTATATATGTATGTCGCTGAAGTGCTATGCACTTGTGATCCCCCAACATACTCATATATATATGTATATTTCTATATGCTCCGGGATCCCGCAGGTGGGCGGGGATAAGTCAGTGCTTATGACTTTGATGAGTATACCCCTGGAAGAGAACTAGGATTACAGGTAAGTAACTAATCCTTATGTGTAAACAGCATGCTACATTTTTGAAAACTGTAGAGACAGATTTAACACAAACAAAAATAAATGAAATGATCCAATAGTACTGGTGGGGTGTAGTGAAATATATGTACATCTCTAATAGTTGGCAAGGATACCTAGCTAGTCCCAGGAGACAAATGCACAAACTTTTCTATATTGACCCTGGTCTCCAATAAATGCTCCCTTTATCACAATTTAATGTAGATATACACATCACCGATTCTATCCATGTATCCTATAATGTATGACATTTCTGTTACAACCCCCAGGTCATTTGTCAGTGAGATGGTATCTTATGCACTTGCATACCGGGATTTAAAACACAGAAATAGGGTTTTATTTCAGGAAATACACCTTGCATCATGATATTTTGTTGCAAAGAGTTTGGTATTTTCTTTTAAATAAGTATTATTGCTTTTCTTAGGAAAGCACAGCTCTGTTGTATGTATTCCTTCCATGTCTGGTGAATATTATATGGCTTCTTCAGATTGCCAAAAACCTCTTACCCCTTTTGCAAATAGATGTCATAGGGCACGGATTCCCAGTAAAGTCTGCTTATGCAAATGTGGGGATTTTGACATTAGATTGCTTGGTTTATAAAGAAGTGGAGTAAAAAGAGACACTTTTATAGATTGGCACATATTTGTTTTATGATTTTTATACCAGTATTTAAGGGCCTCATTCAGAACGGTACCTTTACACATGTAGATCTACTCCTGTACCTATGAGTTTCTTTACACGTTTTTGCTTTTCACCATTTCTGAGTCTAGCTTTACTCTTAGGTTTAGACTTATATGTTGCCACCCCCTCAGTATAGGGGGTAGAGACATATAAGGCTTAACTTTGGTGTAAAATTACTACAATTAACTTCACGATGGAGCGGGAATCTCTCTATGATAAAGCATTGGGAAAAAAATAACTTTATTTTTAAAATAATGAATTGTAAAAAATAATGTAAATTAAATTTAAATACGTTTAATTAAGCAAGACCTAACAAAATAAAATGTCAGAGTACATTAACTTTCCAAATAAATGTGTACTAATTAACTAATTGATTAGTCTAGATAGATTTACTCAATTTGTTAATAATATTTCTCAAAGAATATTCAAAAATAATTCTAACTCATAGTGACATTTAAATTTGTATGTATCTGTGTTAAATTTTGTTAAAAGGTTTTTTTAAAAACTTTATTTTCATTTTATGTAGATTAACAATTTGGCATCAGAAGTACACTTCCAGCTCAGACCAGATGTATTAGATAAACATATTAGCATTTCAGATATATGTCAGGCATAGTAGGAATGCATGGCAGGTTAACATAGTGATAGCGAGAATGTAAAAACTTAACACAGGCTTTGTCGTCTCCGATAATTCCCAATGAGTATACATTAGACATAAACTCCTGAAAGAGTCTTCTGGCAACATTCATATAGTATGGGGCACTCTACACAGGAAGATAGGAACTGTCATCTAACTCTACATCACCCCTGTACACTGCAACTCGGGCCTCTTACATCTAATAGGAAGCAGAGTGTTTGCTTTGCCCCTGAGCCTTCACCCATCACCCCCCCCCCCGAGTCCTCCCCACCATCCGCTTCATACCACAGATGAGTCAGATTCTCCCAATATGGGCAACATATACCTCATGGGTGGGAAACAGCCTTTACAACGGAAGCGTTACAACGCATGCCATTATATTGCATGTCGTTACAACGCAAAAGGCTTGTTGCAGGGGGTAGAAGGTGTTGGAGTTAACTCCAAAAACTTCCCTACTGTTGCACACACTGGAGTTGGAATAGTAAATTATACTATTCCAACTTCCAGCGCACCCCTGAAAGCAAGTCGGGGTAAAGGTATGCGTTGTAATGGCATGCGTTGTAATGGCATGCTTTGTAACGTCATACAACCCTCACGGGTGACTGCGGAGTGGCATAAGATCATGATAGGCATCAGATTGTGTACTGCAATATGTCATACCACTATGTCATTCTGTCGCTGTTGGGAGAGGTCCCTTCATCCATGGTATGGCAATCCTACGCCTTACCAACAAGAGACCGAGTGCCACCAACCGTCAGCTGGTCTGTGGAACATTCCGATCATAGCCTAGCAGGGCCATCAGTGGCGTGCAGGCTAATACCTCTCCTGTTATTTCTCACAAAACTTTGAAGATCATAAGCCATAAGTGCTGTACGCCATGGCAGTGTCATGCTATACGTGCGAAGTCTGTGTCATCCATGCCGCAACAGCGGCATCGTGAGTCTTCCCCCAGACCATATCTGAGTAACCGGACTGGAGTATAATATACCCAATTAAGATATTTAAAATGCACAAATCGATGGCAGCTGTGAGAGGCTGGCTCTATATATGATCTACACTTATGTAAGTGGACACCTTGCACTGATCCAGGCAACCCTTATGGTGATTTTAGTGGTCTTAAACAGCCTTAGAAAGCTCTGTAAGTGGTAGCTGTGGAGAGCAACCTTCAGGCTTAGTCCAGAAGGAGTGTAAAGTAGCTTGTTTTACCAGAACACAATCTTATAGGTATAGATTAAGTGAAGAAGAACCACACAGTGTATTTATAAAAATATATATTTATTATAAGACACTCACTAACACATACAGATATCTCCTAGCCGGAGATATACACAATGCACACAATACTTTGCAATAGAAACAGGTAAGTAGCACAGAATACACAGTGGTCACCAGGGGGGGGACCAAACCATATACTAAAATAGTGGTATGCGAACCACTGCTCGAATCAAGACAATAGTCAGAGCACATAGAAGTGCCAGGGACCCAAGGAACCACCCAAGGTGAGTATTTAGCTGCCCCACGGAGGTCGTGTGCAATGTGGGAACACAACCGCGTTCTCCTTACAAATCACTGTGTAAGTCGTGGTTGCAATTTTAAAGAAGGGCCTTTCCCAGTGGGCCCTGAAGAAACCCTGTGGAAGACAGAAGGTTGGAGAGCCACCCCACCCGTGGATACCTTAAGAACCAGGATACCTGCCCCATGGTAGCCGGGTGCATAGGTGTGAAGTGGCGTCAGAAACTGCAGTCGAACCCAATGGAGGACGTCAGGAAGATGCTGCTGCTAGGGAAGGTGAAAGTGTCTGGTGGAACCCAAAGGTGGATTCAAGTCGAGAAGTACCTGAAAGCAGAGGGGACAGAGTCTATGCCACTTGGAAGTGACCAGGAGGCACGGAAGACGAATGCCCACCAATGTCGGGTGTTGTAAGAGAGTTGACGGTGCCCTTGATACTGCAGTTGTGAATACCAGGCGACGCTGTGGAAGTCCAGGAGTCGTTCACGAGCTGTCCTACGTCGGATGTCGAGAGTTGAGGGGTCGGTGTCCAGTGGTGGCACCAACAAGCCTTGGCAACTACCAACAACGTGGAAGTAGAAGAAGGTGCAATGTCGGGACCAGCAAGGTCCAGGAGACTCACCACAAGCAGGAGAGTCAGGGCAGGCTCGAGCAATCCGGGGAGCCTAAAAGAATTCAAAAGTGACCCTCAAAAGGACCCACAGGCCGAAGGCACTGGAGTCGCAGAGGACCTCGAGCAGCTCACCAAAGATGCAGGCCCACGGTGCAAGTGATGCAGTGAGGATGAAGATCTTGGTCGCTGGAGATGCTTGAGGTTGGGGCTAATTGGAGCCCAAAGATCTTGGTGGAAGGAAGCCAACAAGCCTTTGCAACTGCAAGTCGACGCGGTGCACAGGGGTTCAGTTCCTGCGGCTCCATCGAGGGATACTGGCGTCAAACTTGGTGAGAGGACAGGGCAGGCCCCGAGGGATGTGGAGAACCACCACTTGTGTTGCTGAGCCTTTCGGAGTCCGTAGGAGCCCAGGATCAGCAGACCGGTCAGCTTGGTTGCGGTGCCTGCAGAGAAGTGACTACTTTACTTCGAGGGAGATTCCTTCAGGTGTCTTTGATGTCCACAGGCCCTGGACAGGTACCTGTATGGAGCACAGGCATGGATGTTGCAGCAGACGAGCAGGGCGAAGAGATCAGGAGCAGCAGGAAATTTCCCGGTTGCAGTCTTGATGCCTAGAGCGAAGTCCAGTGAAGTCCAGAGTGTCCAGATGGTCGAAGTTGAAATGGTGTCTGAATTGTATTGTGTCCCACGACGAATCTAGGGACTCACCCACAGGTAAGCCCTTAAATACCCTAAGGAAAGGGTTTGGACGGTACAAGGGTCCCTCGCTAAGGAGGGCTGGACAAGGGGCGGGATACTCCCCTGTCCTTTGTCCACATTCACTCCAGAGCGGGAGCCAACGGCTCCCTGAACTGGTTTGACCTGACTATGCATGGAGGGCACCAAATGTGTCCTGCACGCAGACTATGTGGCGCTGGCAAGCGCTCCCTCCCTGCCCCAGTACACTAAAGCCTGTCTGGGAGGTGGTCACACCTCCCTGTAACAGGATGCCTATTGTTCTGCCTTCCCCTGCTCGAGCTTGGCTCAGCAGCAAGAGGGCTGAATCGTGTCTCTGGTCGGCCGCAGCCAAGTTGTGCTGTCCGGGTCTAGAAGACTGGTACCGGGAGCACTGAGGGCCTAACGAAGGGCCTTTACAGTGCTTGGATTCATACCTCCCACACCATTTACGGTGTGGAGGTATGATTCCAACATGTTTGATACCAAACACGACAGGGTTCGTTACATCCAGTTTCGAGATGGTCGTCGTGTAATGACGCGGTGCCCCTCTATATGTTATATGGCTGTCTCACTTACAACCTAGGAGAATGGACTCCGAAGGCTGTATGGTGTCCTGCTCATGCAGGGGCACCCTCACACTTAGAACCAAGCACCCTGCCTTCAGGATTGAAAAGGCCTGCTGCAGGGGTGACTTAAAGGTTTTAGGTGCAGTGACCTTAGATATAGGGGAACCTATATCTTTCGTAAGTGGTGCTAGCACCAGCTTACACAGGCTGCAATGGCAGGCCTGTAGAGATAGTTTGAATGTTCTCCCATAAGTGGCATAATACATGATTCAGCCTATGGGGGACCTCTGGGGTACCTATGCCCTGGGTACCTTAGTACCATATACTAGGGACTGATAAGGATACCCCAGTATCCAATCTGGGATGTACTTAAGTACTTACCATAACAATTTAGGGGAGAAAGCAGAGAGACTGGGGTCCTGGGGTTACAAAACAGCAGTAACTCCATTGTTTTTCAGCGATATCTAAGCCCTGATCGTTTTGCCAGTCTTAGCAAGCCTTGGGGATTCCAGGCCGCCTGCCCCCTGTGAAAAAGCATGTAACGTTGCTATGGTGCGTGCTGGCATCGTCGTTTGTATGAGATAGGTAAGGGCGGGCACCTCCGCTGACTCCGCCAGATTGTCATCCAGCAAGCTCCTTATCGCATGACATGCCCGGTAGTAATAAAATTGCGCTAGTGTGTAATGTGTATCGTGCTGTGTACTAACCTGGGCCCAGTCGCGGAACATGTTATTATCAAAAAAGTCACTCATATTCCATATCGCAAGCTCACGTAAAGCCGCTGCCGCTGCCCACTCCTGACCCAATGGAAACCACCCGCACCACTCCAGGGGAAGCCGCGGGGAGAAAAGCAAAGTTGTCTGCTGCTTAGCCATCGATTTCTTCAATAGGTAACGTGCGGTGCCCACCTGATCTATTATTTCAAAGCGGTGCACTGGTTTATTAAGTAAAAAAAGGGGCAGCGACTGAGGTGATGCTCCATTGCATTTCGAAATTTTGTTAAATATTATGTGTTGTGATAATTAAGTTTCTCCAGTATTATGGTATCTTTCATTTATTCACATGCTTGAATCATTCCCCGTCGTCGAAGTGGGAGTCCCACAGTACATAGAATAGCAATAGCATAGCAATAACATAGCTAAAAGAGCAATAGGAAGTATTGTAACATAGAGGTTAATAGGAAAAAACCTGTCACTTTAATAACTTGTCCAAGTCATTAGATATAGACCAAACTCCAGCCAATAAGGTGACAGCACCCTCTGGAACCTTCTCCCCAGAGGCTCAGGCTCTCAGATTTTCTACCGCACGTCGTGTGAAGGGAGTCTCCCTGAGCTCTGCTCAGTACTTCAACTTTTTCTTCAGGAATTCTTCAGAATATCTTCACTACTATGTCTTCTACAAAGAGATCACTCTTCAGACACTGTGAGTCTTGTGGGAAACTTCGACTTCATTCTGAGGACCCACACAAAAAGTGTATCTACTGCCTCCACCCTGACCATCAGGTGAGAGATTGTAAAATCTGCAGGACTTTTCCTCAAAAGACCTTAAGAGACAGAGAGGGATGTCTTCTTCTGTGGCTACAGAAGCTCAAGACAAAGGATAACCCCCTGTCAGATGTTGAGAGTGATTCCTCTCTCAAGACTGTTGCCTCTAAGAAAAGGGCTAGTGAGGCGGAGATGGCATCTCCTAAGGCACATCACACTTCTAAGCATGAAGACCAGCCTTCCTCCTCAAAAGGGGCTCCTGCTCTTCCTAAGGGTCAGTCTCTACCCTCTACGCCTCCGAGATCTAAGTCTCAAGCGTCTAAATCTCTGCCTGAGGTACTTTTGCCTCAGAAAATTGGTATCTCGTCGACGAGCTCGTCGTCGATTCCTCCGTCGTCACAACTACGACGACGACTTCCACCTTCTCTTCTCCTCAACCTACAATGATGATGTCGTCGGCGTCTTCTCCGTCGACGCTTGTGTCAGTGACGGTGAGGCCTCATTCGTCTACCGCATCCCTCTCTTCGTCGTCGAAAAAGAAGAAACATGCCTTGTCGACGGTTACCTCGTCGACGGTTGCCTCGTCGACGGTTGCCTCGTCGACGGCTGCCTCGTCAATGGCTGCCTCATCGACGGCTGCCTCGTCGAGGGCTGCCTCGTCGTCGGCACTGAAACCTTTGCATACAGAGCTTCAACTACGTATCTCGTCGACGGCTGCAGCTTCGTCGGCGGAATCTTTGGTTCCACCTCCAGGTTTGATGCCTCTAGTTCCTTTGAAGCCTTCAGCAGCTCTTTTGCCACCATCAGAACCGAAGGATGTTCCTCTACTTCAGCGTAGACAGTCTTCCATGGACCTTTTATTACCAGTTCAAGCATCTCCTAATCTTCCAGCGGAACTGTTTGATTATGGGGCTGGTGAGGATTCAGAGGAGGATGACAGGTTCCGGGCTGCTCATAGTCCTTCGGAGCTTCTCATCAAGTGCCAGGCTATAGAGGATGACCAAGAGTATGATTATTACTCAGAGCCTAATATTCAACCACCGCTTGAAAATCCAACTGCACAAATGCCCATGTCACTCATTTCCAATTTGCAACATATGCTTGATGACTACTACCGCCGTTTTCCTCCCTCGGAGCCGGCTTCATCGGTTCCTCAGACGCCTATTCCTCCGCCTTCATCGATCATTGGGCCGCCCCCTCCAGTTTCTCCGGTGGCATTGAGATCTCACAACCTAGAGGACACACATATCACTGACGAAGACAGAGAAGAAGGGGAGTTAGATGATAGATCCCTACTTACCGAGTGGGACAATTATCAGATCCAGTCTTCGTCGCCTACCACTCCAACTCCTGTTGACTCTCCACCAGTTGATATAGGTGGATTTCATGTTCTCATGGACAGAGCGGCCAAGAGATTCCATCTCCCTATGGTCACCAAGGACGAAGACTGTTTCCTATATGATTTCAAAGATCAACCACAGAAACAGGTACGGGCTATACCGATAATCGACTTCATCTGGCAGGAGGGTTTGAAGGTCATGAAGACCCCAGCCTCCATTCCTGCTGTCCTGCCATGCCTGGATAAGAAATACAAGGCCCCGGACAATTCACCAGCCTGTCTTATTAGTCAACCGAAGCCGGACTCGGTTATTTCTCAGGCGGCACAACGTCGTGCCAGGAACCC
Source organism: Calotriton arnoldi (assembly GCA_963921515.1). NCBI lineage: Eukaryota > Metazoa > Chordata > Amphibia > Caudata > Salamandridae > Calotriton > Calotriton arnoldi. The sequence continues at coordinate 72,607 of CAWUFW010021110.1, read as the reverse complement.
CTCGTCTCCATTGTCGGCTCCTCCTGATCGAGAGGGCAGACGCCTTGATTCCATTGGGAAGAAGTTTTCCACCATGGTGGCAACTACTGTCCATGTGGCTAATTCTCTTGCTATCCTAGGCCGTTATGACAGGCAAATGTGGTCGGACATTTCCCCCTTTATCGACATGTTGCCCGAGGCCTCTAAAGTGGAAGCTTTAAAGATTCTCCAAGAGGGAGAACGGATCTCTGCCGAGATCATTGATTGTGCAGTGGACGTCTCTTCCACGGGCTTTCGCCAACTGGCAGTGGCAGCAGTCCTCCGATGTCAGGGCTGGTTAAAGGCTACTTCTTTTCGGCAGGAAGTACAAACAAAGATTATCGGCATGCCTTATGGCGGCGAATCACTTTTTGGCCAGCACATTGATGATGCCCTCCAGGCGATTAAAAAGGATACCGACACCGCACGTGCTCTTGGCACTCTACAATTTAAGAAGCAGCCCTTTCGTGGTGCAAAGGGTCGTGGTTCCTCCTCTTTTCGAGGAGGCTACAATCAATACCGGCAGTACCAACCCTATCAGGGTCAACAGCGTTACTCCTCCTCCCAGCAACAGCAGTCTTTTTGTCAACCGCCGGCTGCCTCTTATAAGCAGTACAGAGGGAAATCCTACTACAGAGGCAGAGATTCCTCAAAAGCAGTGACAGCGGCCACCTGCCATCCACTCTACCCATCAACACGACCAAGGTTGGAGGGCGAATCTACCATTTCTTCTCAAACTGGTCTGCCATAACTACAGATCGATGGGTTTTGGACATAGTGTCCAGAGGACACACTCTAGAATTTGTAAAATTTCCCCTAAATTCTCCTCCCAGAGGTCCTCCTCCTGCCCATCTGAAGGAACTTTTATGCCAAATCAAGGTCATGTTAAAGAAAGGAGCGATCGAAGTGGTACCAAATCTACAAAGGAGTGCAGGCTTCTATTCAAGATTCTTCCTCATCAAGAAAAACTCGGGGGAGTGGCGCCCCATTCTGGAACTTCGTTCCCTCAACAAATTCCTCAAGAAACAAACTTTCTGGATGTTGTCTCTCCAAGAAGTGCTTCAATTACTGTCTCAAGGAGATTACATGACAACACTGGACCTTCAAAATGTCTATTTTCATGTCCCTATCCTACCCAGACACAGGAAATTCCTGCGCTTCAGAGTGGCTGGCAGAGACTTCCAATTGAAGGTCCTTCCCTTTGGCCTCCGCTCTGCGCCCCGAGTGTTCACCAAGGTCTTGGCACCAGTGGCAGCACACCTTCGTCAAGCTGGTGTCCAAATATTTCCCTATCTCGACGACTGCCTTATAAAGGCGCAGTCGTTCACAGTCGCAACCAGACACACTCTAATATGCCGGTCTCTGTTTCAGTCGCTGGGCCTTTCCATAAATCTGGAGAAGTCTCACTTCACCCCCTCTCAAGTGCGGACTTTCTTGGGAGCCATCATAAACACTCAGCAAGCAAGGGCATTTGTATCAAACGAAAGACAACGACGAATTTGCAAACTGGCAACTCGCCTCCGCACAAAAAAGTCAGTTTCTGTTCGACAGTCCCTGCTTTCATTACTTTCTATGGGAGTGTGTTGCAGTACCTGCGAGTAGCCATGTGTGCTGCTTGACTTATTCTAAGGCTGGACTGGAGTACATTTAGTACTGTTTTGTCACCTTTAGGGCTGGGGCAAATTTAGAAGCATACTTTGTGAATAACAGTGTGCTTCCTTGTATGTGGGTGGGTGTTTGTAGTAGCCTATCCCTCCCTAAGCCCCTCCTTACTTTTCCCTAAACACCTCCCATTTTGTAATAGATATTCCCAATTTCCCCACCACTCTCCTTGGTCTTTCCTATATTTACTACTAAAAAATAAAGTTACATGTGTGAGATCTCCCCATAGAAAAACACAGGAGAGATGTAGGTGGAACTTTCCACTCGTCGGTTTATGGACTCCATTTTGTAGTAAGTGAGTAACACTACTGTAGTGCTACTTTATGTTCCACAAAATGCAGTTGGTAAATTTAGCCCCAAGTGTGTGATTAATATTTCTTATTGTCAAAGCAGTCAAATGACAACCTTCTTCTAGAAGTCTAGAAATTAAAAAGTAAAAGAATGAAGACAACAGTGGTCCTTCCCCGCTGAGTGGAAACAAAACAGCGAGATGAACAGTGGCTGTCCCCTTAGCTACCCAACTACATCCCTTCAATGCCATTATATATATCTATTATCCTGATGCACTGATATTTGCACTTTGCTAAAACTGATAAGAAATCAATGAAAAAAGAATAAAAATCTAAAGAAGCTACAACCTGGCATGCTCTCTGTCTGCGTGGTGCTGCCTTCCTGTGTTCCTCTGTTATGGCGGTGGATTAATGCGAAGGGTAAGGCGGGATACTAAGATCATATATATATATATTTATATATATATATATATATATATATATATATATATATATATATATATATATATATATATATTCCACCAAACGTGCCGTCCTTTTTCACGAACAACAACGACACAGCCCAAGCTTCTTTCCACCCTGTGCTGTTGCCAAAATGAAATAAATACACGTTGGAAAGAAGCTTGGGCTGTGTCGTTGTTGTTTGTGAAAAAGGACGGCACGTTTGGTGGAATATTAGGGGTGCGCGACCCCGTCACGGCCCGCCATCGCAAAAGAGACTTGGGTACTTCGCGAAATGATTTTTTCTGGATATATATATATATATTTTATTTATTTGCGCAAAAGTGTCAGCCCTGTACAGTGAGCACATACCATGTACAGTACAGAAACCATCACTGTGTTTGTATAATTTGCTTTTTATTTCATGGCATCATCATCATCATCGTCAACCTTTATCCTAAGTCAATGGGAATTGTCTTTTGCAATAAAGTCCTACATTGGTACAGATACCACTAGCTTCAGCCTCCTTAACACTCATAAAGGCCCAATGTCTGAAGGATCAGACATCTAAGGCACAGGTGTAGACCAGATATCTTCTTGAAAAACCTTTAAGCATCTCTTGGCATCAACTGTTGAAGCAGATGTCATTGCCATAATGAGTATTAAAGTGGCCTCAAAGATGCCGAACACAAAGTTGTGATTTTTTTAGCTACCAATATCTCCATCAACAAGCTTTATTCGGTTAAAAAACAATGAAAGCATAAATACATAAAACAATTGCTATACAGTATGTCTCAATAAATATTTACCGAATCAATACATACAATATTTGATAACAGTTTAAAAAGAAAGAGAATTAAAAAAAAAATAAGACATCCTAAGATAATTTATATGCAGAATTTCAGCAATAATCCCAGAGCTGTGGTTATGTTCTTTTCCTTCTAGTGTATCAAATATGATAACAGCACATCTTACATTTAATTCATAGGGTCCACTTCCTCATTTGAATCATCACACTGTCCCAGAGCATTAATGTCTCAGGATATGGCCCAAGTGCTTGTGCTTGCAATGTTCAACACTCCGTCCATCATCCCCTTTGGTTTTGCTATGTTCGCCCTAAGTTGGCAGGGTATGCCCAGACGTGGGTCCCTTGCTCACTTTGCCACTGGATTCAAGATAGCCTGGCTGATGACGGCTGTAAGCCAGAAACCGGTCCCAGGATGCTTGTTTCCGGTCCAGGGAAGACATGGCTTGGCAGTTCGGGCTGGACTGTTCCCATGAGGCACAGGGTTAGACTGATTTGCATATGGCCATGTCTGAACTGGGGTGGCGGAGTGAGCTAAAGAATGATGGTGGATTAAACCCAGATCAGTTGACTGGGGGTGAGTGCTTGCAATGTTCAACACTCCGTCCATCATCCCCTTTGGTTTTGCTATGTTCGCCCTAAGTTGGCAGGGTATGCCCAGACGTGGGTCCCTTGCTCAGTTTGCCACTGGATTCAAGATAGCCTGGCTGATGACGGCTGTAAGCCAGAAACCGGTCCCAGGATGCTGGTTTCCGGTCCAGGGAAGACATGGCTGTGGCAGTTCGGGCTGGACTGTTCCCATGAGGCACAGGGTCAGACTGATTTGCATATGGCCATGTCTGAACTGGGGTGGCGGAGTGAGCTAAAGAATGATGATGGATTAAACCCAGATCAGTTGACTGGGGGTGAGTGCTTGCAATGTTCAACACTCCGTCCATCATCCCCTTTGGTTTTGCTATGTTCGCCCTAAGTTGGCAGGGTATGCCCAGACGTGGGTCCCTTGCTCACTTTGCCACTGGATTCAAGATAGCCTGGCTGATGACGGCTGTAAGCCAGAAACCGGTCCTAGGATGCTTGTTTCCGGTCCAGGAAGACATGGCTTGGCAGTTCGGGCTGGACTGTTCCCATGAGGCACAGGGTCAGACTGATTTGCATATGGCCATGTCTGAACTGGGGTGGCGGAGTGAGCTAAAGAATGATGATGGATTAAACACAGATCAGTTGACTGGGGGTGAGTGCTTGCAATGTTCAACACTCCGTCCATCATCCCCTTTGGTTTTGCTATGTTCGCCCTAAGTTGGCAGGGTATGCCCAGACGTGGGTCCCTTGCTCACTTTGCCACTGGATTCAAGATAGCCTGGCTGATGACGGCTGTAAGCCAGAAACCGGTCCCAGGATGCTTGTTTCCGGTCCAGGGAAGACATGGCTTGGCAGTTCGGGCTGGACTGTTCCCATGAGGCACAGGGTCAGACTGATTTGCATATGGCCATGTCTGAACTGGGGTGGCGGAGTGAGCTAAAGAATGATGATGGATTAAACCCAGATCAGTTGACTGGGGGTGAGTGCTTGCAATGTTCAACACTCCGTCCATCATCCCCTTTGGTTTTTCCAATCATATGTAGGACATGTGCCCATTCAGGCCATATGTAGGGCATTTTTGTATTTGTGCAAGGATTGTGATTTACTCTGAGGTTGAAGTTTTCTTTTTGAAAGTATTTAAATTAACCTTAAAAGGGGATTCTGAGATTCCTTCTTTTGTAGACATAGTACACCGCCTTCCACATCTTCAAAGCCCATGCCAGGGCTGATATTTCACGTATTGAGTAATTGCATGCATGTTAACAGACAGATGGACAGTGCTGGTGGAATAAAAATCACTATAGAGAAGTCTTGTGATTCAAGCAGTTCTTGGGAGTATTGTCCAGGATAGTCACCTGTCTTTTGATATGAGTAATTGTCCCGCCGGCCAGGTCCCGCGTCCTCTCTGCTCCTGCTCTCCTGCTTCGGGCTGGAACAGGAAGCAGGCAGCCAGGCTCCCACCCCTAAGCCAATCACAACGCTGCAAGCAGCGTTGTGTGAGAAGTTGGCCTGGTATATGCTGTTCACTAATTAAAGTGGACACCTTGCACCAGAACAATTCGACTCTTATGGTAGATAGGTTTAAGACAACCTTTATAGAAAGCTATCCTAGTGGTAGCTGTGGAGAGCAGCCTTCAGGCTAAGTCTTGAAGGAATGTAAAGCAGCTTGTTTTACCACACAATCTCTTGAATCACCAAATGAAAAGACACCACACAGGTATATATATCAAATATATATGTATTTATTAATAAACACTCTCTACTAATCTCTTTATGAGATTAGAAGTCAGGAACATATGTACAAGTCAAATGTTATCAAAATAAGTTAAGCACAATCGAATATCACAATCTTAGTTTGCTAGACCTAGGTCTAGGGCATCTAGAATCGAGGGACCCCAAGAACCACCCCAGGTAGTTGTAGGAGACCCACAGGGGACGGACGCGGTGACCTGGCACCGGTGCGAGTCCTGTGCGAGTCTATGCACTCAGACGCGATTGAGATTTCAATGTTAAAGGTCCCTTGCGTGTTCGAGGCGAACACACCGATCGGACTCAGTACGAGTCGAAGGATACGGTTACAGATAGGATTGCAAGGGAGTCGGACGCGGTGTGTCTAACACAGACGCGAACCATGTACGAGTCAGCGCGATAGTCGCACTTGGCAAGTAAGAGTTTTAGGACACTTCTAGGGAAGCTACAAGCAAGTCACTTACAGGGTAAGTAGTTCTAGGGCCCACACCCACAGGAGCACCGTAGTGCTGAAGTTACCTCACCCAGGGGAGCCGGGTGCATAGGTGTTCTTTGGTGTCGGGTCGCGGCGTCGTTTTCAATGGGAGCCAGTGAAGACTTGCTGCTTGCGGCGACAGGAGAAGTGTTCGGAGGAATCCAAGCCTGGATTCAGAAGATGGAAGACCTGAAAGCAGAGGGGACAGTGTTCAAAGTCACTTGGCAGTGACTCGGGGCAAGGAAGATGGATGCCCACCGTCGTCGCAGGATTCAGGTCGTTCGCGGTTGCCTTGACTCTTCAGCCACGAGGTCCAGGAGGCGTCGACGACGACCAGGAGCTGGATTCGGCATGTCCCACGATGTCTGCAGCTTACTGCGGTGTCGGCGACTCGATCGGAGCCAACAAGCCTTGGTAACAGCAAGTCTCGGGGAAAGTGTGAAGAGGCAATGGCGCAGACCAGCAAGGTCTGTGGGACTCACCCAGCGAGGGTAAGTCAGGGCAGGCCTGGAGCAACCAGGGGAGCCCTTTGGTTTCTTTAGAAAGTCTTCTGGGGACCCACAAGCCGGCTGGCAAGGGATCGCGAAGACGCCTCTGGAGGATTCACTCACAGGGGCCCACGGTCACTCGGGACGTGGTAGGCCTCTGATCTTAGGAGGGATTCCTGCTGGAGGCTGGGACCACACGTGGTCCAAAGCACAAGTTCGTGGAACGTTGTGAAGGGGTTGCACTCGACAATAGTGCACGGTACCCAGGGGTCGCGGTTCCTCGTTACTCTTGGGGTCCACTGGCCTCAGCTTCGCTGGGGACTCACGATGGCCTTTGAGAAGTCAGGAAATCCACTTCTTGGGCTGCAGGGACTTCGGACTCCGGCGGGAGCGGCGTAGTTTGCGACCGTCGTTTGTAGTTTTTGGTGCCTGCCAAGCAGAGGAGTCACTCCTTGACTCCAAGGGAGATTCTTCCGTCTTCCAAAGGTAGTGGAACGTCGAAGGTCCGGGATTCTTCTTGTAGAGCGTCGTCCAGGGAAATCTAGGGTGCAATGCACAGGTTCCCCCTCTTATACTAAAAGAAAGGGAGGGACTAGCTCTATGACCCTACCTATGGGAGGGTCAGGGGAGTGGGTGGCTACACCCACTTCCCTTTGTCCAGTTTCGCGCCAGAGCAGGGACAGGTAGCCCCTGAGCCGGTTTGAACTGGCATATGCACAGAGGAGCCTTCTGCTCCCCCAGTGCAGGACTTCAAAGCACTCTAAGAGTGCACCCACCCAGCCCCAATACACTAAACCCTGTCTGGAAGGTGGTCACACCCCCTTGGGACAGGATATCTATTGTTGGGCTTCCTCCACTGCGAGTGTTGGTCATCAGCAGGAGGGCAGCCCAGTGTGATGCCAGGGCTCTGCAGGATTCTACTGCGTTTCCACAGTAGGTACATGTCTATCCCTCTAGAAGGGTGGAATGCTACCCCCGCTGCCAGGACTGGCGGGGGGGTAGTATTCCAAGGTGTTTGACACCAAACACGATATGTTTCGATGCAGCCATTCCAAAGTTAGCATTTTACCGCGAGGATATAATGCACTTAAAAGTATATGGTTTAACCGCATCCCCAAACAGCACCAGAGAATGGACTCTGAGAGCTGCAGAGGGGCCCTGCTCAGGCAGAGGCACCCCCTCACATAGAAGCCAAGCACCCTGCCCTCAGGATTGATAGGGCCTGCCTTAGGGGTGACTGATAGGGTTATATGTGTGTGTGTGAGAGATATAGGGAACCTATATCTCAGTGAGGGGTGCTAGCACTTCCTCACTCAGGCTGCAGTAGCAGGCCTGTGGTGTCAGATTTAGTCTGCTTCCCAGGGGTGGCATAATACATGCTGCAGCCCCTGGTAGGCCTGTGAAGCACCTATGCCCTTGGTACCTAAGGTACCATATACTAGGGACTCATAAGGTACCACAGTATCCAATCACTAGTGCACCTAGAGTGCACTCCAAATCGTTTAGAGAGAACAGAGAGGCTGGGGCCCTGATTAGCAGGGTCCCAGCCTGACTATAGCCAGAAACCAGTGTAAACATCAGAAAAAAAGTGGGGGCAACATAAGAGGCAGATCCTACTCTCCTACAGTCGGGACGCAGAACAGCCAGGGGCTAATGACCCGGCCATGTTCTGCATGTAGGCTGCATTGCAGCCTACATGGAGAAGGGCAGAGTGCGCATGACTGGTTTGGTCGGCCCCAGAGGGCAGACCAAACCAGTCATGTTCACTCAGAAGTGGGCTCACCACTCCTCCCCTGCCCAGCCTGCTCGCAGAGCAGCCCGAGTAACCAAACCCTTCTACTTTCTCGCAGTGCGAGAAGCAGAAACATAAAGTGGTAGTTATTACCATTTTAAGTTCCTGCTTCTCGCACTGCTAGAAAGCAGTGGGGTGATGCTCCTCCGCCCTAGTGGAGGAGCCGCCCCTGGTATAGTTGATACTTCTGTGTGCCCTTCCTCCATGGCAGCCAAGGAAGCATCTTAACATAGAACATCCCGTTACCCACCGCAAATGTGGGAATGCAGTATTGACCCCGATTCCAGGCATGTACAACAAACCATTCCCAGCAAATGCCAATAACCAAGTAGGAACCTGAGAGGTCACTTTTGAGTATGTTAAGTCAGGGTCAGTTCATAGAAGCAAAACATATAATTGCCCCGTACCCTTCGAATACCATGTCACAATTGCAAAGCATATGTTGCGATCACCTACCAATTGCAAACACGACACCAGGATAGGGGTTGGTGGAATTGCATACTTGCATGTGGGGCAGGGTTTTCCCCTCTAACGTCCCTAAGTATATACCCGGACACATATGCCTTTAGAATATTATCTGTACCACGGCTTGGCACCCCACCAAAGCTGCTCTTGTAACCGCTTGTGTAACACTGTGCATATTATCAGTGCTATAGTTTCTTTGTATAAATTGCCGAAAATTAATAAAGATTATCCCAAAAAAAATGTCAGGGCCAGTTGACACCCCATCTCCATTACCTCCTCAGATATTTCACTCGGGAGAACAGCAATAGGGACCCTCACCAAAGTGCCTTCCTCCTACATTCTAATGTGACTCTAAGGTCCTGCAAACTCCTCCACAATGTCAAGTTTGCTATTGAAGCCCATTACTCCCCTCATTAAACAGTGGCATCCACTGTTTGTTCTAGTCTTATAAGGTTTTGTCTTCAAAGCAAAGTGACTCCCTGCATGTTTTGGCCTGCAGTATGACATATCTATCTTGACAGAGCACTGGGAGGAGCAGGTGAGGCACAGAGGCTCATGGGATCTTTCAATACGGAAGAAGTATAGAAGGCGCTTTGGCTCCAGATCTGTCTTGATCCAGTCTTCCAGAAATAATTCCATGCTTGGACCCTCACACATCTGGTTGGCCAAGCATACAGGCATTTTTACATGTGAATCTTCCCTCTGCACCTTGTCACGTCACAAGCCAGAAGACACATAGGGCCACATGTACAAAACATTCTTGTGGTCGGAAACAGCCGATCGGGCTGTTTGCGCACTGTTTCCGACCGCAAAAATGCTTTAACATATGTACAAAAACAAAGTGCGATTTGGTAACACGTTGCCGAACCTCCAATTTGTGTTTGCAATTTGGTAATTGGAAGGGGCGTGTTTAGGGCGTCCCTTCCAAATACTGAATCTGAATGGAATGTATGAAAGTTTTGCGACCGAATTATAGTCGCGGAACATTCTTATTTTACTGACTTCTTGAAGGAGGTGGTAACCCATTCGCAAATGGGTAGGGATCCCCAGGGGACCCCTTCCCCTTTGAGAAGGGGAGAGGAGTTGGCCTATCGGCTAGGGCGGTCGTCCTCGAATCTGGGGAACTGGGTTTGAGTCTCGGCAACGACGCTGAACATACTCTGATTCTGGGCAAATCACTTAATCTCCCCGTGCCTAACAAAAAATGAATGTGTGCTCATGTAACGCAACTGGTGCTGTAAAGCGCTCTGATACCCGATACCTTCGGGTCAAGTTCGCGCTACATAAAACTCCGTAAAATAAAAAAATATATATATTTTTTTTTTTAGAGCAGGCAGTAGTCCCACGGACCACTGCCTACTTTTAAAAAATGAAACTGCAAAGTTTCATTTTTTCTTTTCAAACACATCCTGTTTTCCTTTAATTAAAACGGGCTGCATTAAAAAAGATTGCTTTATTGAAAAGCAGTCACAGATATAGTAGTCTGCTGACCTCAGCAGATGGCTGCGATTCTTAATGGGTCGCAAATTGCGACCTACCGCATTAATACGCCTGAGGTAGATCTATTTGCGACCCACTAGGAATCTCTAATAAAACTCAAAAGAGTTTCATACATAAGAAATACCGATTTCCTAATTGTGATTCAGGGAGAATCGCGATTAGGAAATCGGTATTGCTAATATTGATACACCTGGCCATTGGTCACTTCCCAGAGTTCGTTCGCTGTGCAGAGTTGGTCACCTTCTCTGATGTGTCTTTTGCCGTGATTTCCACCAGCGCCACCTAGTTTGATACTTCTGCATGTACCGGATTAAGGGCATTGGCTTTAGTGTCAATCTGAGTCACCAGAAAATACCTGTAGCGAGATGGATATCTTCTCTAAAGGTTCATGTGACACTGACTTCTCAGGCCAAGAGGCATTTAGCAGTTGAGGGGATACACGCCTGTCTGGTGTAGTATATTTATCAATTTTATTTTATTGCAGCATTTTGTTTGCTTTGCTTCTCATTGGAGTGGACATTGAACACTCTTCAGTGGCAATGTCCATTCCAGTTAGAGGCACATCTCCGGCACACCTGGGTACATGGTACAGGCCCCTTCATTTGACTATGCCTCTCGAGGCCACAAAGCAAGACATTTTTTGGTCTTCTGGTAGACGCTAGCTGAAAGGCCATAGACAAACCCTTCACGTACTTCCAATGGTTATGCAGTGTTCGCAGTGCGCTGTGTCTCACCCACAGATAGGGCTGCTCAGAGCAAATCTGTGAGCATGCTTTTGGGTCTTCTTTTTGCTTCCTGTTGTGTAAGCACTGGGAAGTGGGAACTCACACTAGACCCTTGCATGCCTTTGTTAGTGGCAGTGATCACTCCCTGAAATGAACAGTGCATGGTTAGTGTCGGCTCATGTTCAGCTCACGCCAGTCACCCATCTGCCCATCCACTGTGTCCGCCACTCTTCAGAAGGGGGTACCTGGATGTTTCACCACCCAAATCTACCCATTTCTACGTCAAGTGCCTTGCATTAAGTTGAGTGCATCACCCTATGTGCAAAGCACTGCGCCCCACAACCGCTGTGCCCTCCATCTTCATGACTAGGCACTGGGGGCAAAAGTTCTCTCTTTGAGTGAAGTCATGAATGTCAGAGTATGCCCCACATGCCATGCAGCAGTTGATTCAGGCTCGCTTGCGAGTCACAAGGTGGATCAAGTGAGGCACATGTGTGATGCTACAGGATATTTTTTAATGATTCAAAGGCCACATTGCGAGCCAAGGCCAAATGTGTCTTCATGGCATTGTGCCACATGCCCAGCCTCTCTCTATCTTAAAGTGAATTTTCTTCACTCCATAAATCTGGTCAAGCCCGATTTCTTCTAGAATAATCTTTAGATGACACCCACAACCTAAATAATTATCCAGGCTCACAGGGCTCCCCTATCTTGTCAAGCACATTGTTAAAACCGACCTCTTGAAACATTTACACAGCTAGAACCAGTCAGTAGTCCCCATGGAGATGCTTTTTTCTGCATTCTTTAAACCTGATTTTTGCAAATATAGCCAAGAAATGAAGGAGGTGCATATCCCTCTACCCCTCTAGCTTGTAAATGAACTAAAGTGTAAAGACATTCTCCAGTACTATTGTGCCACAAGTAAATCTAAATCTTGGCACCATTATCATGTAACTAGGAGTGCCAGATTAAGAAAGGCTGAGCATTCCCTGTGCGTCGTTCAACCTTAATGTCCACACTGCATTTTTTCACAGAAACAACTGGGGAAGACTGTGAAAACATACGAGAAGCGAATCGACTGGCTTTCAGGTGGAAGTCGGAGAATTTGGGGAACTGTATGCGAGAAAAGGTACATTTATTTAATGTTTCCATTTCATTGTGCTTTAACCAGTGTGTTATAAGGGACCAATTTAGAACATCTATTTTCTAGTAGGGATGTGCAAAGATTTTTGTATGCAAGGTTTTGACTTAAATTCCAATTCATAGCTAACCAGTAGTTTGCAGAGTTTCTTTGTTTTGTGTGGGATGGGACAAAGAGGTCCTGCTCCCCCTCACTGTTGGTCGCTTCACCCATTGAGTCTCTGACCAGCAAGCACACACATACCCCACCAAACTTTAAATGCATAACTCTACATGGACAAACAAGGACACCAGACACAAGGTTGGGTTTATCCTGGCCATCACAGGCTATATCTTTCCTACCATTTCTGTGGTAAATTGCTTAGTTGGTGAAGGAGTAACCAATCCCAGTTGACACCACATTACATGAGCCAGCTAGTCATCAGATCACTGGTAAGCATGCCAGAGTATTAGGGTGTGTACACATCTTCAACTGGGGGAACATCCCTGTTGAAGATGGGACTGGGAATGTAGGGCAAATGCCCATTGCCATAGCCAGGAATGCAGGGCAGATGTCTCTTAGCTTCACAAATCACCACCAATAGTCACACCCTGCAATTACTCCAGAGTTTAATATTTTGGCGACTCGAAAGAAGGCTGGGTTTAACCCGGCCACAATAAGATATATATATTCTACCACCTATGTGCTATGTTGTTTAGTTGGTGGAATGGTAAACTATTCCAATTGCATCACATTATATGTACCATCTTGCCATTTGGTAACTGGTAAGCACATCACAGGGCTGGAGTTTGTACACATCTTAAACCATGGGAACATCCGCCCCATGGGGCTAAGAATACAGAACAAACACCCCTCTGCATTGCAGGCAATGCAAGTCCCTTAGCTCCTCAGCCCCACAAACCACCAACAATAGTAACACCCTATAATTTACTCCAAAATGTACCACGCCAGGAGACTTTGGGATTAGGACTGGTTGATGCTACCAGGTGGCTGAGCTGGTATCGCCACAAGCAAACCAGCCGAGCCTTGGTATAACCAGTCACCCAATTGGCAGCTTCCCACTACCAGAGCCCTACTTGAATTGGTACTACAGTTATCATTTAGCTAATGTATTATATCTGCCTATAGTCATTTGTGGCTTCCTTAATCCTCCTAAAATAAAACGACCGTACTGTAGTGCTGTGGAGACAGTTAAACCAATCCACAGCCTACTAGCAGTAACAAACCATCCTGTTTTACCTTAGTATTTCTTACAGACCCCACTCTCACCTAAACTCAATGCTCTTAATTCTGTAGATCATGTCACCTCGGTAGGGACGGAAACCTCTCTAAGGTGGCAACTCCTCAAAAACAGTGCAAGTGCTGGTAGTCCGTGGTGTATCATATTGAACCTTTGAAATACTATGGTCTTCTTTGCATGCATGTTGCTAAGCTACCTTTGGTCATCCACTTATTGTTTTCTTCCTCCTGTGCCACTCTAGGCACATGCTGCAACAATGTCAGAGACCGTCTAGTACCAGCCACCCATGGCCTCTTCAGTTCACTGCTATGCCAATGCTTCAGGCACGTCTTGCTCATTTACCTCTTAAGCACATTATTTGCTTAGCTTCTTTGCCAAAATCCACCATTTACTTCTGCTGAAGACCAAGCATCAGGAGCGTCCAGTGAACATCTGTAAAACAAACAACTTTATTAGTAAAACATTGATGTGTGTGAATTATTGGAAAACGAAAACTGAAAAACCACATTGGAGGAAATCACATCACGAAAAAACAATTTTAAGGAAATACAAATGAATCAAAAATTAAAGGAAACATTTTAATGGAAAGAAAATTTTAAGGAAAAATCCAAATTACATGAAACTTATGTGGAGTTTAGGATTACTGTGCAGTTTTTGGGTTCAGGGATGGTGTCTTGCTTTGCATTCCCAAATAAAAAAAAATTCAGCACTCCCCAGCAGAGGCATTCGGTAAAGCAAAAAAGTACCTGGAAAGGGGAGGGGCACCACACTCAACAAATGACGCACATCAAGAGACAGTTTTCAGAATAAAGCGCAGGGTTTTATTAGTCAACACTCTCTAACAGAAAGGCTTTCCCAGATGTCAAATGAATCAGCTAAAATGCAAGCGAGTAATAATGAAACCTTCACAAAATAGGCAAATGCATGGGATAAAACACAAGCAGACAATTATAGTAAAACACATGCAAATAATAATGAACACTTATAAGTCAGAACACTCACAATTCAAATAATAACAATGGAGCAAGAGATAAGCAGATTATAATAATGGAACATTCACAAGTAAAATGCAAGGAAATAAAACATGAGCAAATAATAAATGTATAGGAGAATAACTCTATGTACATGCATATATAGTGAAAACAGAAATACTGCAAAGGCTGGTCTCTCAGTACAAAGACAAAAGCACATATAGACAAAAGCACATATAGAAATAACTCTATATCTATACATATATCTCAATACCAATGATCAGAGAAAATACCTCACCGGCTGCAATATCTTCATCTTAGCCCACACAAGACTGGGGATCCCAAATTACAGTCCCTAGGGTCAAGAGACTCCTCAAGCCGGTAAATGCAGCACTGAGCAGATGCGTCCACCTCTCAGGAGAAATCCGGTTTTCGAGCCAAGAAACTCTAGTTTTTATATTATTGTCAATGCATGAGAAGTTGCGAAAAAGACACCCTCTATATCATGGAAACGCACTGGTGCTGGCCAGGCTCCTGCAGGCATCCCAAGGCAGAGGATTCCTCACGCATTCTATTCGCCCTCCCACGCTACATGCTTCAGCCCCTTATCTTAGTGTAGAAAACATCTCGCAAGTACAAAAAACACCTTCAAAGAGGAAAACAATCTTGAACATGAATAACTTAAATAACCGTGAGTAACCTGTGCGTCTGCTTGTGTGTACAGAACTCAAGCTAGACAAAGTCAGAATTCAAGATGGAGTCAGAGCAAACTAAAACTAAATAGTTAAAACTTCATTTCCCAATGTACAACATAATGCACATTTATGCACTACTGCCTACAGCACTACACTCCAAGACGGAGAAGCACATTCCACACATTTCTCTCTCATGCTTTTAAATGCGCATCCCACCCGTTCTATTTCAGGCAAGGCCGTTTTGCTCTGGGCTGAGGAAAAGATAAACAAGCCTACTCCGAAGCTATAAGGAGACACAAAATGAAATCACAAGACAAAATGCAAGTGCACAAAAATGATGTCGTATATTCAAGATGGAGTGAATTAAAACACAGAGTCAATTAAAACAATGGTAGTAAAAGGTCATCACGTGGTCTCAATACATATGAGTGCATATAGCACTACATTCCACTCCATGACCTTTGACTATCATAACATACATATCTAAAATCAACTTTTTAAGTGAAAGCATGAATATAAAATTAAGTACTCATTAAAACAGTGACATTATAAAATAGACACATTGGGCCACATGTATGAAAATATCATTTTGCGATTACCAAATAGCGATTTTTAAGAAATCGCTATTTGGTGATTGCAAAATGCGATGTAACAAAACAGAAAGGAAATAGCGATTCCCTAATTGCTATTTCTTAAAAATCGCAAATGCAATTAGGGAATTGCTATTTATAATTGTGACTCTATTCGTTGCTATGGGCCTCAAGAATAGTCTTGCATTACCTAAATTGTGATTACCTAATTGGTAATTGCAAATTAGGTAATGCAAAGGCAAGGGAGCCCGGGGGCCTAAGGCCCTCTGAAGCGCCCCTAACAAAAAAGGTGCACATGTAAGGCACACACATACCCTAGGGCAGGGGTCTTCCATCTGTGGGGCGCGACCCCCAGGGGGGGCGTGGAGTCCTAGAAAGGGGGTCGCGCATTCCCATCGCACTTTTGCCTGGAACTGCCTGAATCTGGAATCCAAAACGTTTGCTCTTCGTTTTGGATTCCGAATAGTGGCATCTTCAGGCGCTCTCTGATTGGAGGACATCGTGAAAGCATACAGCGTCATCTGTGATTGTCCTCCAATCAGAGAAATTGCAGATTTAACATCAGGAAATGCCGGGAACTGGGGCCATAAATATGCTCTGGCGAAGGGTCTGGAGTGCTTCAATGTTTTTGTTGTTGCTGCTGCCTTGCACCCCTGCTGCATTTCCTGGACTTCCTCGTTGTCCTTGCTGCTGCTGTGTTTTTCCAGCTGGTGTCCTTTTTGTGCTTCTTCCTCGTGGCTGCCTTTGAAATACGATCCTGTGGCTGTTTCCTGGTTTCCACGGCAACCGGAACTTCGTGGAACTTGTAAGTAGGCTGCCTCTGCCCCACCTCCTCCACCATTCCCTGGCTTTTAACCCCTCAGACCCACACACAAGCATACACGCACGCACGCACACACACACATTCTTATCTCCAAACATTCACGCCCACCCTTTCCCACTGCTGTCTTTGGGATTCCTCTGCTTAAGTAAGTCACACAACAATAGCACGAGGTTGGAATAGTGAACGCAGGCTGGAGAGCATTTCTCATAGGTTCAGCCAGGCACCTGCTGACATGCCTTGGCTGTGCTTTCAGACCTTTTATACTTTGCTTGATATCACCAAAAACTCTGCACTGTGTTTTATGACTATCTAAACATTCTCTAAATATGTTATTAGTACATGAGCTGATCCTG
This sequence comes from Calotriton arnoldi, assembly GCA_963921515.1. Classification (NCBI taxonomy): domain Eukaryota; kingdom Metazoa; phylum Chordata; class Amphibia; order Caudata; family Salamandridae; genus Calotriton; species Calotriton arnoldi. Next base: position 55,805 of record CAWUFW010021110.1, on the reverse strand, counting down.
TGTTTCTGTGTTAAAGTACAATTTTCACACATTCCATTTCTCTTCCATCCTCTGCTCGAAACCTTGTCTCTCCTTCCACACATCTTTGTCTTTTATGCTCATTTCTTTTCTTTCACTTTTGTCCTGCTGCTGACGTCACCCACATAATGTTGTCAAATGTGCAGCTTCCACCATAGAAAGCCCAGGTGGTCCCTTCGCTGTATTTCTGTTTGGAAGATTGTCCATGGCAGGGGGGTGGGGAGTGTATTACGCTCTCACCTCCTTGTCGAACTTCCTGTCTCTCTTCCTATCTCCTCTCCCTTAAATTCCTTCAGTTGGCTTCTTCACGTCCGGTTTTGTTTTCTCTACACCTGTCCTCCCACTCCTCCCGCTGCCATCATGTCCAGGGCAGGCATGGATCTCTGTTTCGCTATATAATTGCATTTCCCACCATCAGGATCATTTGGGTCCTGTCCCCTCACCTCTCCAGTGGTCAAGACCTAGCTCTGTCTTAGACAAGGTCTATCCTTCTACTCTGAGTAAGGAGTGTCTCTCCCACACTGGGGCTCTCTCAGGTGGGTCCTGCCCTCTCACCCCTCCAGTGGGTCTGCCAGGGCCTAGCTCTCTATTCCACAAGGTCTCCCTCTGGTGTCTACCACAGTTGGGGTCTCTCGGTGGGTCCTGCCCTCTCACCCTCCATCTGGCATGGCAAGGCCTTGCTCTCTGTGCCACAAGGTCTCCCTCTGTTGTGAGTAAGGAGTGTCTCTCCCACACTGGGGCTCTCTTGGGTGAGTGCTGCCCTCTCACCCCTCCAGTGGGACTGCCATGCCCTGGCTCTGTTCTACAAGGTCTCCCTTCCATTATTATCCAACATATTAACCAGGGAAACTATGTTTTGACATTAAAGGTTTTCTGGAGAACAGGTGGATTGAACAATTTTTTAATTTGCCTCAAACTTCATGTAGAACCTGGTCTCTCTGTAGAGAGGAACACTGTTTCCTGTTCAGCCTGTTTATTTGAACAAAGTATTGCTTTCTGGGAATTGTAGTCCTCCAATGTTTAAGATCAGTTGGATTGCTGCACCTGATAACAATAATTTGTAAAAACGAAAGCCTGAGAGTGGATGCATGGATCCTCTTTTACTAATGTTTTGTAAGGGCGCTTACACGCTGAAAGGCTACACAAAAGTTAGTGTCAATCTACTTACTTTTTAAAGGCCTGTATGCTTTACTGCGTTGTGTTATGCACCCGCCAATGCATACTTTAGTAAATAAATGCCATGGTGTTTGGCCTTCATTCTGAGATCTAGATCCATAGTGACCTGGTAGCATAGTGTAATTTAGCGTCCCTATGCAAACTAGAGTTCTTTGCGGCGCTTTAAGGCTGGCTTCAGAGCCTGGGCTCTCAGTAAAGAGGGGTGCAATGTCTACCCTGGAGAAGGTAAGTAAGGTGTGACCCTGAAGAGGCAGGACTGGGTGGTCTGCTCCATAGCACCCCCTGGTAGTATGGAGGTTGTCCATGAGGAGTAAGCAGGTGGTGGTTTGCATCCCAATTTTTATTGATGGGGCAGAATGAAACCTGGGGGAGGGCGAGAAGCAGTGGTGGTTGGCATGGACCCTGAGAAACAGAGATGGGTAGGTGAGTCTATCCTAGATACTGCATTGTCTGTGGTTGCCTTGAGGGCTGTGGCCCAGGTCCTGATCTCTGAGGGTAGCAACCCTGAGACAGAGAAAGTAAGAACTAGGAGGCAGGTTTCACCTGCAGCAGTGAGGCTAAAGGAGGGTAGTAGGAGAGTGGGCCATTCTTAAAAAGAATTACTGAGAAACCTTTTCTACTCAAACCAGTCTCTTGCTGTCTGTATTTATCCATATTTATTTTGTTTTGTGAACAGATGATGTGATAACTCGTATATTTCCCCATTTACTTAACAGATAGACGTGCACTCATACTTTGATGCCTGTCGCGTTTTAGCAAATTACACTGCCAAAATAATATAATACACACATCAAACAATTGGCATAATAGCACAAATACCTGTTGAGAAATGCAACAATTAATTTAAGCAAATCTCAGTGAGCTTTATAACTCCCTATACTGGCAATATGTACAGCTACTGGCCTGAAAGTCAATAAACTCAGCATGGAGTCACCCAAAAGAAGCCAATTATCTGTATTTTTCCACTTTTAAAAGTAGATACAGACAGGATATACAATGTTTTCTGTCTGTAGTGATCTGTAAAAATCCGTAAAAACGGAAAAAGGGAGCACCAATTATGAGGAGTACTAAGTTCTAGAAATTTTTGTAAGGAGGGGGTCCTCATGCCTGAAATTTTTTGACAGGGGGGTCTCGGCATCCAAAAGTTTGAAGACATCTGCCCTAGGGGCATGTGTGCGCTACATGGCACTTTGAAAAATGCTGTCTTGTGCATTTTTCAAAGTTTGTACATGGTCACCATCAACTTGAAGTTGATGGTAATAGCGTTTCCTAAATGTACAGTTTGCATTTAGCAAAGGCTTCTTACATGTGCATTAGGGATTCGCTATTTGCGATTTCCTATTTGCATACGCAATTTAGGTAATTGCTAAAAATTGTGATTGCCTAAATTGCGAATGCCAATGCCTTTCATACATAAGGAAAGGCCATTTTGCATTCGCAAACAGCCGTATTTTGCGTTTCGCACTGTTTGCGAACGCAAAATAGTTTCATACATCTGACCCATATTACTTCATCTAAAATAGCTTATGTATATCCAGTAATAACTCAGCTACAGAAATAAATATGTGAGAAATACACTAACAGAATCAAACCTGTTAACTTATTAATGCTCCTAGTGTTATAAATGGCTAATCCTGGAACTTCTACTATTGAAGCGCCTAGACTCATATATTTTGCCTAAAACAATAAATGAATCTCAAAATCATCTTCATCAAGCTGGACAGTTTCTCTTGTAACACTCTGGGTATGCAATGCGTCAATCCTAACCATGTGAATGTACACAGCCCTCCAGTTATATTTAAAACTATATCCTTTTACATTTGTCATTCAGAAGTACACTTGGAATCATCATTATACATCAAGCTGAACTTATATTTCATTTTCAGAGTCAGTCTCATTTGAGCACATTTAAGGGTGCTGTGCTTTATCCTGTCATTGGTTTCAGCAAAGGAGGTATCAGCCAAGGCGTCAGTCTGCGCTGTCAGGTGGTCACTTCAGGGTATGGGGCTCCCACACACTCACGACCCCATACAGACACAGGCACCCACACGCCAGGGAAGGGTATCCAATGCACTGACACTTCGCAGTATGATCTAGGAAAGAAACAAGTATCACTCTTCCGAAAGCAAAATTTTTCAGAAAGCACATGTACTCCTTTTCCTGTCTTTGATCTGATGACAAAGTATTGTCTTTGATCTCTGATTCTAGCCACATTTTGGCCTCTGGGTTCTTGTTAGTGGAGTCAAACCCTCCTTCCTCTCTCGCAGTAAGAAGGGCTGGGGGCAGTTCCCTTCCTCACTGTCTCTCCATACACCGCTGAATCAGTACACCCTCGACAATAAGCCCAATGTTTGATAATTGTTCTCTCTTCAACTAGCCCCTCACCATCTGTGGGACTGGTCTGTGCTGTGCATGCTGACAAATAAAAATCACAGTTTTACTCAGATCTAGGGGAATATGCATCCCTTTATTCTCTGCCCACCTGTTAGGGGCTTTCTCTCCCAGGTGTCCACATTTTTGGTGTGCCCACTTAGCCATTCCCACCAAATCAGAATCCTGCGTCACCACCTTTGTCTCTGAGATTTTGGCTTTTTCTTCTGCAAGAGAATTAAACCAGCATTCTAGTGAAGTGGTAGGACAGTGAGCGTCTACATGATACATAGTGTCTGCGCTTTGCGGTAACATTTCCCAGATCGCTTGCCACAACTCCTTATCCCAAAACACATAGGGGACTCCTGTATTTCAGACACATTTTGTAACACTTCTGTTTTTTCCATTGTGAAATGCGCCACCTGCTCATGCAACACTACAGTTTCTGCCTGTTTGTCCCACTTGATCACATTTGCTTCTTGTGTATTACCTGTTCTGAATGATTCAGGCGAATTCATCATCCATTGCATTAGAAAAATGTCTAGCCTCCAAATCACATTGTGTTTTATTTACATCTGCCCAGTGTCTGTAAACATGCAAAAGCACAAAAGCAACCATATCTGCCCAGTGTCTGTCAAAGTGCAGTGAAACCCTGGCAATTGTTTTTTAAAGGGGGTAAACAACTCTCCAGCATCTGGCAATATTTTAGTCCAAAAGTCCAGGAGCGCTCTCTTCTTTCCTTGCTTTTCCCACATACTCCAATTAGCATACTGCCCCTGAACTGTCACATGTAACTCAATGTCTCCTTTCTGTATTAGCTACACATCTAAAGCATGTTGTGCAGCCTCTTTTGGCAACTCAAAAGCACATTGCAACTGCTCTCCCCACTCAGAATCATGTTTAAAAATAGCATTTTTCATCATCTCTGCCTTAAGTCACTGCATAGCGTCTCTCAATGTAAACCAACGTTTATCATTTACTGGCCATTCTGAATTGTGACTGCACCCAGCAACCACTAATTCTAACAAGCTGATTTGTTTATCTCTCTGTAATTCCTAAATTGTTCCTGCACAATGCAGTCAACGCTAAGTGCACAAAACTGTGCTACGTTTTCTTGGTTCAACATCACTTCAGAGGCTCCTAAATCAAACAAACACACAATCCACATTAGCAAAGCCTCCCCTGGTTTCTGCTGAAATCTGTCCAAAATGCCAATAATTCTCATATGGAGTAAAGTCCTACACAGAATTAATTAAAACCTCCTGTGAGCATTGTGAATTAACCTGCAGCTTTCCTTTAAACGCATCCTTCTCCTTTGACTCACTCTTGCACAAAGTCTAATAATTTATACTGCGTCACACACACGGTATCTCGCTCTTGCGCTGCCTGGTACATTTTCAACTTGTTTTTTAACTTTTTATTTTCAACCATCAACATATTAGAATTCTTTTTAACTTCAACCAACTGCTGCTATACTTCATTATGTTCTTTTTCTAACTGCGCACATTTTTCATACATGCTACGAAAAGCACTAAAAATAATCTAACCTTTCCTCCCTGAAGTGCTAAGCTCTTTTTCCTCTTCAAAGGAAACTTTTAGCAAACATTTAAATATTTGTGCTTGCCCCTCGTCTGTTAAAAATGCATAAGAGGCATCTTCCCACCCCAATATCTCAGTTGGCATCTAGAAATCTGCAGCTGAAAACATTGACTTTTGAGAAAACATTTTTCCCCTTTTCCTTTTAAAATCGTACTGCACCCCCTTTTAAAATCAAATCGCACCCCCTTTTAAAATCCTACTCCACACCTAGTACCACAATGTCTTGCTTTACTCTCCGAAATAAAAGAAATTCAGCACTCCCCATCAGAGGCATTCAGTAAAGGAAGAAAACACCTGAATAGGGGGGCTCCACACTTACCAAATGAGGCACATCTGCATTGGGAGGATCTTAACGATAGCCAGGTTAATGTCTTTAAAGAATTCCTAGCTGACCAAAATCTCACCCAAGCTCGCACTCTCCCAACTCACTTCAAAGGATTTACACTAGACTGGATCATCTCAAAGGAAAAGGCAGTCAATATAATCTCGATCTCTCCATGCGATTGGTCAGACCACCACTCTACTACCTTCCAAATTCCAGGAGTTATAAAGGAAAGAACAACACAATTTGTCAAACCAAAGAGATGGATTAGAGATACAAAAGACTTAGACTATGAGAAACTGACTGCGCGTTGCGAGAAGGATCTTCCCCCACCCTCTTAACATTACAAATGTCTGCGAACTTATAGACCACTACATGCAAAAATGTCAGACATAATTGCTTCAGTGGCTCCTCTAAAACTGAGAAGAATCACGGATAGAGACAAAAATCCTTGGTTTAGGAGTTCCCTGAACGAGGAAAGGAGAAAGCTGAGACTAACCGAACGGAAATGGAGACAACACCCATCATCCCCCCAACTAAAACTACTAAGAAATACCAGAAACGCATACAACAAAAGCATTCTCAAATCAAAAAAAGATTTCTTTAGATTGGAACTGGAGAACGCTCAAAATAGACCACGTAAACTCTTTGAAATGGTAAAGCTGCAGTCTAATAAATTGGCCAAATCCTCTAAAGAAGTACAAAAACCCTATTAAACTGTGAGGATTTCTTGTCCTTCTTCACAGACAAAATCAATTCATTGGGAAGTGAGCTTAGAGCAGCCGCTATTAACCTACCCTCCCTGTCGGCTTCTCAAATCGATGAACCTTCACACTTCCTCCAAACAGTGCCCAAAAATGAAGCTCAATTGTCTTCTTTCAAGTTATATGACAACAACGACATCGCCAAAATCCTGTCGTCTACAACGCCAAATACCCACTTCAATGATCCTCTACCTTCAAAATTCTCGATGACAACCAACCAATTTGTCGTCCCCATCTGGACTGCGATAATCAATGCCTCTCTGTCACAAGGCTCCATATCAGACTGCCTAAAAACTGGGCAAGTCGACCGAAGAAGGCCTCCCTGACATTTGGCGACATATGCATCCCACAGTGGTTGATTACACATTTTTATCAGCGTCCCACCAAACATACACACGAATCGACTACTTCCTTACCACACCAGGGATAACAAGGGCCACAATAACCACGGATATTGGAGCCGCCGCCCTCTCGGATCACTCCCCCATCGCCCTTCGATTCCGCCCCACACCGCAAACAGAAGTCTCCCAGTGCTGGCACCTCAACGCAAAACTCCTCACATATGAGAAAGTACGTTTGTCCACTCTAACTGCATTGACCACCTTCCTGGAGCATAACGATATAGCCGAGACGGCCATATCTACACTTTGGGAGACACGAAAGGTGGTCTTATGGGGCCACCTCATTGGTGTCGCCACAAAATATAATAGGGAGTGGCGGGACAAGCGAACCCAACTGGAGGGCCAGATCAAAGAATTGGAGACAACACATGCTCGTTCGGGCGCCGCGATGGTGAGACGACAATTGATGGCAGCACGTAAACAGTTACGGGCCATAGATATGGGAAGAGCGGAGTACGCCTTACTGCGGCTGCGTCAGAAATATTATGCTGGGGGTAACAAGGCGGGACGCATGCTAGCACTTCGCCTTAGAGCGCAGGTGGTTGACCGACGGATACCCGAAATCCGTGGAGCAGACGGCTCTGTTTCCGACACGGATTAGGGTATTGCACGCTCCTTTGGAGCATTTGATAGAGCACTCTACTCAGCCGAGCCGTTACAAGAAGCAGACGTTGAGGCATACCTGTCCCGGGTGTATCCGTCCGAGGTGGAGGTACCTGTGTACAGTGCCTTAGAGAAGGATATCACAGTACAGGAGGTCCTTACCGCTATCCATAGGTTGCAGCCGCACAAGGCGCCCGGCCCTGATGGCTATGGCTGGGAGTTCTATAAAACATTTGCATCCCATCTGGCCCGATACTCACACGCTTATATAATTCCATAGATACGCAGGGAACGCTCCCAGATTCAATGCGCAACGACACTATCACGGTAATCCCCAAACCTGGTAAGGACCCCAAAAGCTATACTGCTTACCGTCCAATATCCCTGCTAAATGTATACGCAAACATTTTCACCAGCGTGTTGCGACAGAGATTGGCACCATACGCTCAGGGAATAGTCGATCCGGACCAAGCAGGGTTTATCCCAGAGCGTGGGTGTAGAGACAATACGAATAGACTAATCCACCTCCTGGACAAAACCCAGCGCTCCCAGATACCGGTACTGGTGCTCACGATAGATGCTGAGAAAGCGTTCGACCGAGTACACTGGCAGTACCTATACCGGGTGCTTGAGCTGGTGGGATTTGCTCTCCGACTCCGTGGGTGGATACGAGCCTGCTAGGCAGCTTCCCAGGCAACATCTGTGTCAACGGAATACAGTCCTCCCCCTTCCCAATAGAGCGAGGAACCAGGCAGGGCTGCCTCCTGTCTCCCTTCCTCTTTGCGCTATACATGGAACCGCTGGCCGAACGCATAAGGGGCAATGCAAGGGTGACCGGAATTCAGATGGGAGCGAGGGAGCATTAAGATCATGTTATATGCCGACTATGTCCTCTTGACACTCACAAACCCATCTGACTCACTGACAGCAGCCATGGCAGAAATCTCAGGGTTCGGGCTTGCCTCTGGGTTTAAAATTAACCCACAAAAATCCCTGGTCCTGGACCTGACACTACAGGAACCCGAGCGAAGAAGTCTTTGCGAACAGTTCCCATTTCAGTGGGCGGAGTACGGGGTTCCGTACCTAGGCCTCCAGATATTCCCCACAATTACGGCCACTGTGGACCACAACTATGGAAATTTACTTACCATGACGCGGGCTGATCTACTTAAATGGAAACCACAGAACCTTTCCTGGTTGGGGCGCCTGGCTGCCATTAAAATTACGCTACTCCCTAAGTTGCTCTATGTGATGCAAACCTTGCCGCTCCAACCCCCGGCGAGAGTTCTAAATAACTTGCAGGCTCTAATCTGGGACTTTGTATGGGAGGGGAAAAAAGCGAGAATGTCCAGATCACGAGCTTATCTTGAGGTGGCGGAGGGCAGACTGGGGGTCCCAAACATCTGCAAATATTACCAGGCAGCCCAACTGTGCTACATGGTGGAATGGTCCCACACACTCACCGAAAAGCACTGGTGCTTTATAGATCAGGCTATAGCTGAGATGCACTTCTAGAAGGTGCCGTGGTTGCCCAAACCTCACAGACCACCGGGCGTATACATCTCACCAGTCACAAGATCGACAGTGGGGGTTTGAGATAAGGTACAACGGAAACACAATCTCTCCACCCCGATATCCCCACAGACCCCCCTGATAGGTAATCCAGACTTCCCCCGGCAATGGAGGGTACGGGTTTTAAGGCGTGGCAGGAAGCTAACTGTAAACGGGTGGGGGACTTATTTGACACTTAGGGCCTTATGGATTTCACCAAACTACAGACATACTATCCGCTTCCGAACTCAGGGAAATGGCAATATCTAGCTGTAGCGCACTGGGTCACTAGACAATGGATCCAACCACATGCAGGCAGACCACTGCTACCTTTTGAGAAGTGGCTTATCACGTGGAGTTCCGACAAGAAACTACTGTCCGACATCTATGCATTCCTGATACAGCCCGTGCACCCCTTGCCTTCCCCTGCCAGGGCCAGATGGGAGACAGAATGTGAATATTCATTTTCCGACAAAGAGTGGAGCGATATCCTCCACCGAGCACGAACATCTGCCCTCAACACCACCAGTAAGGAAATGCTCCTCAAAATAGCCCATTACTGGTACCTCACACCAGCAAGAGTAGCGACTTGGGACCCCAGAGGGGATGGGATGTGCTGGCGGAAGTGCGGACAATGGGGCATACTAACCCATCTCTTGTGGCAGTGCCCCAAGATTGGTCCATTCTGGTCAGAAGTATTAAATACCATTGACAACATGTTTAATACAGACATACCCAAACTCCCCACTTTCATAATACTGGGTCTTCCCAATCCGCTCACTTACCCACTAAAATTTCCCTGGGGCAAAGCTATCACTCTTGCGTCGGGGGCAGCTAAGATACTCCTGTTGGCCAAATGGGGGACTGACAGGCTGCCCTTGCATCAGGACTGGTTGAACAAACTTTGGGATATCCTGGGAATGGAGAAACTCACAGCAGCGGCTACGCAGCAACTACTGCGGTTTGACAAGATGTGGCAGGCGTGCACAGCGTACCTGGCAGACGAGTTCCGCGAACTGACATGCCCTCAGTACTTGCGAGTTCTGCGCTTAACAGCCACGGAACCCACCACGCATCACCAAGCTGCACCCACTGCCTAGTATTACCAATGCCTCAGGAGAGAGGAACCTGCCCCCAACCCCTTCTCCCCCCCTTCTCCTCCTTCCCCTCCATTCTTTTCATACTTTAATTTGCATGTAATGTTGTTGTCTGTAGGGGGCGCTAGAGGGCGCCAAGCAAGATGGCCGCACTTACGTGAGGCTCCTGCAGCTCGGGACACAATCCATATGACATCCTCCTCTATTCTAGCCCTGCACGCCTGAAAAATCGCTGGGGAAGTAGCGCACACCATCTGCCATCTACTATAGCAGAAATCTCGCCGCAAAACAACCTGCATACTGCGGAGATCGCCTCCGCCTGCCCCTCACCCTGCTGAAAAAATGGCTGCCGCGGCGATCGCAGCCTCCTGAACATACCAGCACGGCGTAAGTCACCAGCTCCCTCGGAATAACGACTCCGGCGGCGGCCGATGCCTCCGATGCCCCTTCTGCTCGCGAGGTGAGCCCATTCTGCCGGGCGTTAAGGATCTGGGGACTCGAGGCCGCCTCCGCGGTCGACTGTGCAGCAGATCCCCCTCACGACTGGGGAGCTCTCAACCGCGATGATCCGGAGAGTGCCAACGACCCGCGGCCCGCCTCAGCACCTGCCCGCCCAGAAGATCCTACGCTGGGGGCTGTCAGCGAGGGCTGCGTGGGCTGGGCTGTGTTGGCGCTGCCCTGGGGCCTGGGGAGTGCGCCGTCGCCTGACTCCGGTGCGACCCCTGCCGGGCCCGATGTGGGTCTGAGGGCCGGCGCCGCACTTGTCTGCGGGCTGGTGCTGGATGGTCCGCCCGCACTGAAGATAGGAGCACCTCGTTCCCGCCGCACCCGGTGAGTCCGCTGGCGATCCTACGCTACCTGTGCCCGCTTCTCCAAGCCTGCAACTCGGCACCCTGCATTCTCTGCTGGCGGTGCGCTGCCCGCCAGCCGCCCTACCTCCGGTTGCACTCTGAGATCCACTGAGTGCCGCCTCTCGACTGGGGACCGCTCCTCCATTTGCTTCCTCCCCCACCGCACACCTCTGAAGCTTAACGAGGCCGCTCTGGGCGGCCCTGCCAGCACTCCATCAGGCGACCAGAGACTAATTGCCTGCTCCCTGCGGCCTGCTCCCTTCTTACCGGTGCCACTAACCTGGGCCTCCTCACTGGCACGCACCGCTCTCCCCTGAGCCCACAACAGAGCTGCACTACTGCACCCCTGGGACCTGCGAGGTCCTAATAAACACCGCCTGCCTGCGCTGGGGTGCGGCGGGGCGGAGGACCCCTGACCATCCTTGTTAGGGGCGCATCGCTGCACCGGGTGATGTGCCTTGCCGTTGCCACTGCGAGCTGTTGGATACTGGTGGCTCCGGGCTGTAGTGGCTGGTGGGGTCCTGGAGCCTCCCCGCTGCCTGGTGACGGTCGGTGGCCTATCCCCTGGAAGCCGGCCTCTCTCCTGGACTAACGCCTCGCCCCTACGTAGGACCTGCCGCGATTGCGGTTTCTTGCTGTTGCCACCAGGTGCACTCCCCACCTTTCCAGGAGGCGGCTACATCACCCACTTGCACACGGGCGGCCACCTGGGCACTGGCGCAGAGCGCGGAAAGGACTGACCTTAGATTTACTTCGCCCCCACGTGGCGCCATCCCAGTCTCACCAACGGCTTGTGCAGATTGAAGGGCCCAGAGCCTCCCGCCTTGTGCACGGACGACCCCCTTCGCCCCAGTGCTGAGGGTGGTGGGATTGCGGGCATCGACCAGCGCACCTCCCTCTGGGCTGGCCCACATCTGCTCCCTCACTACACCGCATCAGCATCCCACCAGCCAGGTCACTACCTGCTCCCTGTTGGACCACTACCCCACCATGGGCAAAACGGACGGAAAGCAACCTAAGCTTAACTTCGAGGCCAGAAAAACCACGAGATCGCAGGCTGAAATGGAGGGGGAGAACTCCGGCACCCCTGCCCAACTCACATCCACGGACGACCTGAAGGCCCTCCTCCTCGACATACAGTCTAGTCTGTCCTCTATCGCAACCAAAATGGACACTATGAATGCCCGCATTGACACCCTAGCGCACAAAAGCGACCAACATGCTGAACGCCTCAAGAAAGCTGAGCAACGTATTTCTGACCTGGATGACTCCTCCACCACGACCATCACCAAGACGCTGGACATGGAGAAGGTCCTGAAACTCATAGCCGCAAAGAACGAGGACTTGGAATCGTGCTCCAGACGCAATAATCTGCGCATCCTAGGAGTGCCGGAATCCACCGCAACTGGCAAGATGGAAGAATATGTTGAACGCATGCTTACCACCGCCTTTGCAAGAGAGGCGTTCTAACCGGTGTTCATCATTGAGAGAGCGCACCGCTCACTTGCCTCTCGCCCCGTGCCTGGCGCCCCTCCCCGCCCCATCATTGCGCGACTCCTTAATTATAGGGATCGTGACATTGCCTTGCGACTCGCCAGGGAACATAAGAAGGTGCTCTTTGACGGAATAGAAGTCTCACTATACCCGGATTTTACAATGGCCGTCCAGGAGGGACGCAGAAAGTTCCTTCCAGTAAAGAAAAAACTCCAACAAATGAACATTGAGTACGCCATGCTTTTCCCAGCGCGCCTCAAAATTACCCACCAGGGGAAACACCACTTCGTCACTAACCCTCAACATGTATATGACTTTCTTAAAACCTTACCCAGGGTGCCGCGGGCCGTACCTCCCCCTCCACTCGTCTCGCTGAAGATGGAGGTACGTTGTATGTTGAATGAGGATTCTGCTCCAGCCGGTAGATTCTGCGAACATCTCCACATGGTACCGTTCATGCCACGGACCCCCCCCTTCTGTTTTGACTTTCGACCTAGAACACCGTGCCCCGTGCGGAGAACTGCGACACGACCCCCGCGGGGTCTACCCGGCGGATGATGGAGCTGCTCCCCTCGCTGGCGGGTTGCTACTGCATGCGTCCTGGAATGCTGAGGACTTCCACTAATATCTCCCGAGCACCCTCGCTGAAGCGAGGGAGAATTGGCCGCCCTCTATCTAGTACCCACTCAGGAAAGCCCTACATTGTTTTGGTTTGGAATGTCTGATTCACTGCGACCATTCTCCCCTGTTGGGAGTATGGAACGTGGGGACTTTGGGGAAGATGGGAGGGACATATGTCACGGCAGGTTTGGGCTGCTGCTGTGGGAGGGAGGAGGGGAAGGGGAATGTTCTATACCACTTTTCACTGAACTGACTAATACATATACGCCCTGTTCAGATGACCAGCTCAGAAGGCTTTTACTCTCCACCACTAATACTCTGCCGCACCGCCATGGAGACCCGACCTAGGCCCCCTAACTATAACTTCCTGACTTGGAACATGCGTGGCCTGGGAGACCCTCGCAAGCGTCGACACATCCTCTCTTATCTAGATCACCACAACGTCCACTGCGCCATGCTACAAGAGACACATCTTAGCCCCACCGCACCTACTTCATTCGCGTCCCGTTGGGCGACCTGTAGATGCTTCTCATCTTATTCCTCCTATGCCCGGGGCACGGTGATACTGGTAAAACGCACACTCCCTTACACTCCCATCGGATCTCATACCGATCCGCAAGGCCGCTACAGTATTCTGTGGGGTAGACTAGCTGCTCAGTCCATAACTTTCGTCTCCTGCTATGGACCGAACACCGACGACCCAGAATTCTTTCGGGTCCTCTGGGGTAAACTACTTGACATTGGATCCACACATATGATATGGGGAGGAGACTTTAATGTGTCGCTGGATCCGACACTAGACCGTTCACACCCACAACCCCATCACTACTCCAACGCGCATCACACCCTTAACCACATTATCACTGACCATGGCCTGGTCGACGCCTGGCGTGCCCTTCACCCGCAGGTTCGGGAAGGCTCTTGCTTCTCCGCCGCTCACTCCTCCTGGTCGCGAATAGATGGCTGGCTTCTCACTAGAGGGTTAACCCCATGGCTGTCACACGCTTCTCACCTCTCTCGCACATACTCTGATCACTCACCGGTACTTATCACCCTCACACCCCCTCATGAAGAATCGCCCTATCTGTCCTGGCGCCTGGCCCCGCAGACCCTGTTAGACCCCGTATTCAAGACTGAACTGGAGCAAGAGATCACTGATTTTTTTCCCCGCAACAACAACTCTGTCACACAATATTCCACGATCTGGGAAGCCTTTAAGGTTACCATACGCGGATTTTGTATTGCCAAAAGTGGGGGGGTCCTGAAAGATATCCGATCTACACTCCGCAAGTTAGAACTAGAGCTCAGACAAACAGAAGCGCAAATACAGACTACATACACCCCTGAGATGAGGGCGCGCCTGCGAGACCTGCTCACTTATTATCAGGAGACGGCCGAGAGGTAATGTAAGTTCAGGGGGAAGTACCACCAAGCACGCCGCTATGGAGAGGGCGAAAGACCAGGTAAAGCACTTGCATCTCTGATCCGCCCTCCTAGATTCTCCAATACCGTCCTGGAAATCGTAGATGAAGAAGGCCAAATACACAGAAACACCCCAGACATTGTGGCCGTCTTTAAACGATTCTACAAAACCCTGTACACGACACACAGGACGCAACCCTTTGATTTTATCCCCTTCTTTGAGGTCACTGCGATAGCCTGGCTAGGAGACAATCAGAGAGAATTTCTCCTTGCGCACCATGAAGACCAGGAGATCATATCCGCTATAATGCAACTACAATCTGGCAAGGCCCCGGGGCAGGATGGCCTCCCGGCCGAATTCTACAAAACATACCGCCATCTACTCATCCCCGTACTGCGGCACGTCTTCGAAGAAGCCCGCGAAACGGGCATATTGCCCCAAACAATGCGAGAGGCGTTAATAATCTCCCAGCCAAAGCCGGGCAAGCCGGCCACGCAGTGCGACTCCTACAGGCCCCTCTCCCTCATTTATGTCGATGCTAAGATTCTAGCAAAATTGATCGCCAATCGCATCAGCCCCCTCATGACCGCCCTGGTCCTACCCGACCGATCGGGGTTTGTACCTAGTAGAGGCACATCCCATAACCTATGCACCTTGTTTGCTGTCCTCCAGGATATTGGCCCGGACACGAACGCTGCGGCCGTTTTTCTCGACGCCACCAAGGCGTTCGATTCCCTAGAATGGGATTACCTTGCATTTGTCCTGCAACGTATGGGATTCCCCGCTCCTTTTTTAGCCTGGATTAACCTGATATACACTGGCCTGCAAGCCAGCGTAATGATCAATGGCGCTCGATCCTCCCCCTTCACAATAGCCAGAGGTACCAGACAAGGATGCCCTCTCTCGCCCCTTCTTTTTGCCCTGGCTATCGAACCTTTGGCAGCCAAAGTTCAACAGCACTTCCGAGACCACGCTCTCATCTATCCAGAGAGACAAATACTAATCTCGTTATATGCTGACGACCTCACCCTCTATCTCCGCAACCCGGACGAAAGTCTCAACCCCATTCTCAGACTGCTCATTCTCTTCGGTCACCTTTTTGGGGTCAATATCAATTGGGGAAAATCCCAGATTTACCCCCTCACGGATACCACTACGCAGTTCGTTCGTGCCTGACTATCCCCTCACATGGTGCGACTACATGCTCACATATCTCGGCATAGTCATCACTCACAATCGGAGTGATTTGATGACGGCCAATTATGGGTGTACGCTCGACCTAATCACTGAGAAAATCACCAGGTGGATCGCATTACCCCTTTCCATGGCTGGGAGGATCTCCCTTATCAAAATGGTGGTCCTACCCAAACTGTTCTTCCTCTTCATTAATATCCCCTACGCCCCCAGCCGACATTTTTTTAAAGCCCTTAAAACTCAGCTCATTCGCCTTATATGGGGTGGGAAACAAGCCAGGCTGCGCTGGGACACTCTCACCCGACCCTTCAGTGCCGGAGGATTTGAAGTACCAGACCTCGAGTTATACTTCAGCTGCGCTCAGGCTCACTTCGCGGCTTACTGGATAAATCCCTCCCCTACATGCCCCACTTGGCAATAGAAGATGGGTATATGGCCCCAACCCCGTCCTCCACTTACTTGAGCACCCCTGCCGTCCCGAGGCGCTTAGCCTCCACCACCGTACAATGCACCACCAGCGCCTGGCGCGAACTAGCTAGCCGACTACACAGCACCATCCTATACTCTCCCCTATTGCCCCTTCATGGAAGGCTTGACCTCCCGGTCACGCAGGAAGGAGGCTGCCTTCGACTCCTCCGAAAACTCTCCATCGAGACCTGGGGGAAACTCTATGACAAGGGTACATTTTGCACCAGTGAGGAATTCTTCGGCACTTCACTCCCTACCCCTCTGGAACGGTTCTTCTATATCAGGCTGCGACAGAATGTGAGGGCCCTCACCCCGTGCTTTCTGCAGGAGCCCACCATCATGTCCCCCCTACACGCCCTTGTGCAGCAAACTACCCCCACACACGTGGTATCACTGCTATACCGCACCACCCAAAGGGATCGCACATATGACCCTCCCTCAGCCAAGGGTCGGTGGGAGGAGGAACTGGGCTCCCCCCTTACTGATGAACAGTGGTCCTTCTATGTCGCCAAACTGGGGCCATCTCCGCCAGCAGTAGACTACGTATTATTCACTACAAATATATACATTAACTTTATTACACACCCGCACGCTTGCAACGCCTTCACCTTCGCGACAACGACTGCTGTGACCGCTGCGGTAGCGTAGGAGCACACTTTAGGCACTTAGCTTGGGACTGCCCGTCCATACGGAGCTACTGGACGGAGGTATTGACGGCGCTTGACCGAATGACCGGGCTACATGTCCCCGACGACCCCCTAACTGCGCTTCTAGGCTACACCGAAACGCTGGTCGCCAAGGTACGGAGTTACGTCTCCCTAGTGCTCCTTCTCGCCAAGAGACGAATCGCCTGCAGGTGGGGAAGAGGGAGAGCTCCCAAATTCAAGGATTGGCTACAGGATCTTATCTATTGTCAAGATCAACTGCATATTTATGCCGAGCTCTTACCGCCTTCCTCCCTCCCACGCGATATATGGGCTCCCCTTCAAACCTATCTCCTGGAGCAAACAACGGATATAGACACAGTCGCTGCGTCTCACACTAGCGGCAATGGGGTACACGACAGAGATGTGCACTGAGGCATATGGGATTCCACCTAGGCCAAGGTACACCTCCCACCAAGGCGACAGGGTATATGATATAGTCACTTGTGAGCTCAACAGTTAGCGTATGTCATCATAAATGGGCAACTTCTACTATTTACTATGTTTAAGTGGTAATGTTGTTTTCTCATGTTTTTTGATCAAAATGCTATTTTGACCCTATAATGATAGTTGCCAAACTTGCCCCACCTGACGCGGCCGGCCCGTTGCGGTTGTAGGCGGCTTGCTGTGTACCTTTCCCCCTCCTATATTGCTATGCAGAACACTACTTTGCGTTGCCGGCCCATCCAGGGATGTAGGCACACCGCTGTGGTCAACAACTCTTGCCTTCAATAAAGATTTTTGAAAATCAAAAAAAAAAAATGTTGTTGTCGGTAGGCTTTTGGTTCCTTTCGCCTTGGTTCTTTAGGTAGGCCTACTGAATACACATCGAAATGAATCCCCGCCTGCCACTGGTTGTAGGCGGGTCAAGTTGTACTGTTGCTATCCTATCAAATCAATAAAAATGATTTAAACCAAAAACTGGGCAAGTCATCCCCATCATAAAAAACCGACATCAAACGCTGCTGACCCAAATATTTTAAGCCAGTATCCAATATTCCCTTATTAGCGAAAGTGCTAGAAAAATGTGTGCATCAATAACTGTGCCAACACATCTCTAAATTTAATCTTCTGGACGGCTGCCAATCAGGTTTCAGACCAGACCATAGTACGGAAACTACAATACTTCATATAGTGGATGACGCCTTGCAAGCTCTAGACCGAGACAAAGCTTGTCTTTTAATTCTTCTGGACCTTTCATGTGCATTCGACACCGTAAACCATGATAAATTGCTAGACCGACTCGGAAGCAGGATGGGACTGTCGGGAACTGGGACACTCTCACCCGACCCTTCAGTGCTGGAGGATTTGAAGTTTAAATGGTTTAAATCTTTCTTGGAGAATAGATCACAAAGATTTTTAGTAAATCAAAAGGTATCATCGATTACGATTGGTGTACCGCAAGGATCAACTCTTTCCCCAACTCTCTTTAACTTCTACATGGAACCTCTGGCTGAGAGACTGCGACACGCCAACATCTTGTTTCATATGTATGCTGACGACACACAGATTTACATTAAAGTCTTGTCACTGGAGGAGATCAAGTCAATGAATGAAGAGCTAAAGATGACCATTCAATGGCTAACAAGTAATCAGCTTAAACTAAACAAGCAAAAAACAGAATTCTTATTCATTTCCCCCCCAAAATCTCTTTTGAAATAAAGGAATGGACCACACTGATCACTGCGCTTAACTGCACCCCGATCTTAGTGGACTCAGCCAAATCACTAGGAATCATGTTGGACAAGAACCTGAACATGCGAAAGAAACCACATCAACTTGTTGGCTAAAAACGGCCCGGTACCACCTGAGTTGTCTTAGAAAACTGAAAGCATTCCTAGAAACGTCAGACCTCAAAATGGTGGTTCAGTCATTGGTCATTGCGAGGATCGAATACGGATGTTCAACTCTATCTGGCCTGCCCAAGATCTCAACAGCTCAGCTAAAAGCATGTCTCAACGCAGCCGCAAGACTTATAATGGGATGTAGAAAATGTGATCACATCTCTCCGCACTTAAAAGCTCTGCACTGGATACCATACGAGGCCAGAGTACAACTCAAACTGGCCTGTATCACACAGAAGGGGCTACACTCAAAAACACTGGCATACCTTGCTCAGAAAGTGATGATATCCGGAGGAGACAGGTACTCCCGGGGCGCAAAAGATCTTGTGCTGAAACCTCCGCTCTTCCAGAAGAAGAAAATATACAATAGAGCTTTCTCAGGCTCCGCACCCAGAATCTGGAACTTGGTACCGCCAAACATTAGAAGAATACCATTCCATTCAAAATTCAAGAAGGAGGCTAAGATCTTCCTAATGGGGAAATTCCTACCATAACTCTTTACAAAGAATCAACTAATTTGTCTGTCTATTGATTCATCATTCCGTTCAATACGGATTTTTAATCAGAGGGCCCCTCAATGACTTCCTGAATCGATGCGTATTAGGATCTACACAGTCCTTTCCTGTGTCCCCTATCTCGTTAAGCTACTGAGGTGAGAGCTCAGCTAAACTTTGAACTCCGAGTCTTTTGTTGGTAAAAGATATATTTGTAATTTGATGTATTCAGTCAGTCTCAGATATTATTGTAAGTACAGAGAACTTTTACTGTCCACTGTTTTATACTGTTTTATCTTATTCTTCATGCGTAAGTTTATGATGCTTGCTATTGGTCACATTCGGGACCGCTATATCTCTGTTAAGCGCTCTGCCACCCTAAAGGGTCACATTCGAGCTATATAAAACACTAAATAAATAAATAAGTAAAAATAAATAGGCACATCAAGAGACAGTTTTCAGAATAAAGCATGGGGTTTTATTAGTCCAACATATATATATATTCACTGAAAAAACCATAGGTTTTAGGGACAGTTATAGTTAGTTGGACATTTCACTCGTACAAAACCATAGAAATTCCCTCGTTATAGTTAGTTCAGCTAACTATAACTCGCGCCCCCGCAATGCACTGCTGTTGACGTCACATATTACATCACTCATGACATGGTCAGTGACATCACTGATGACATCTCAAATGACATCACTGATGACATCATCCAGTGACTGTGTGTTTCTGTAAAGTTTAAATATGTTTAATATATATAGGGAAAGGCGTATTGAAGAATGAGTGGGTGTATAAGTGTCTGAATGGATGATTTAGTACGTGCGTGACTGACTCTACAAGTGAGTGATTAAACGTATCTTACTGAATGCATGGGTTAGTGACTAAACTGTGTGAATGTCTGTATCCGTCTGTCTGTTGGTGTGTACGTGGATGCATGGATTTGCGAATAGCTACATGAGTGTCTATATGGGTTATTGATTGGTTCTCTGAGTATCTGTATGGGTGCCTGAGTGTTTGTGTGGGTGGGGTGTGTGTGACTATATACATAGATGTGTGAGTGGGTGATTCACTGGGTGCATGATTTCAAGAGTGCATCTGTGATGGACTGCTTGGGTGGGTGAGTGTGTGTATGGGTGTGTTAGTGAGTGAATGTATATCTCAGTGGTACATGTGCGAGTAACTCCATATGTAAAAGGCAGTATATATGTGTGTTAGAGTATTTAAATGGCTATAAGTGAGAGTGTGTGATTGTGAGAGTGGCTGTATGGATGCGTGTGTGCTTGTATCAGTTATTGTATAAGAGCATAAGAATGTGCTAGTATTTGTATGAGTAAGTGAGCTGGTGTGTGTATAACTGTATAGGTGAGTAAATGGGTGTGTGATTAATTTTTTGCATGACTGACTAGGTGTGTGAGTACCTCTATGGATGAGTGGCGGTGTGTGAGTGTTTATATAGGTGTATGAGTGCATATGATAGTCCTGTACTGAGTGACTGTAAGTATGAGTGACTGTACGGGTGAGTGAGTAGATGTGTGTGTGTAGACCTAAGAATCAGTGAGTGGGTATGTAGTTATTGGTATTGGAGTGTGTATGGTTTTGAGAATGGCAGTCTGTAATTTAGAGTGGGTGTATCAAAAGTTATATTAGGGTGTGAGAAGATGCATGAAATTATCACATGGATGATGTCATCAGTGATGTCATTTGAGATGTCATCAGTGATGTCATCAGTGATGTCACTGACCATGTCATGAGTGATGTAATATGTGACGTCATCAGCAGTGCATTGCGGGCGCGAGTTATAGTTAGCTGAACTAACTATAACGGGGGAATTTCTATGGTTTTGTATGAGTGAAATGTCCAACTAACTATAACTGTCCCTAAAACCTATGGTTTTTTCAGTGAATTTCAAAGGTTTTTTAAATGCTAATTTCTAACTATAACGTGCCTGAAACCTATGGTTTTTTAAGTGAATTTCAAAGGTTTTTTAAATGCTAGTTTCTAACTATGCCTACAGAGGTAGGACATGTGAAGAAAGAAGAAAAACGCACAGAAAGAAGCAAAAGAAATGCAGAAAGAAGCAACAGAAGTCCACAAAGACGAAGAAAAGTGCAGGAAGAAGCAAAAGATGTGCAGAAACAACCAACAGAGGAGCAGAAAGAGGCCTTGTTGCAAAATCATCCTGTGCCCACAACTTTTTCAGACGGGTACTGGTGGTAACTGACTCTGACTAGTATGTAAATATTATAATATTTAGGAACAAAGAAGGTAGGTGTGGACCTGAACAATATAAAAAACATATATACATGCAAACTTGATTCAGTAGTATCAAAAATATTTTTTATTATTTTTAAAAAAATAATAAAAAATATTTTTGATACTACTGAATCAAGTTTGCATGTATATATGTTTTTTTATATTGATCAGGTCCACACCTACCTTCTTTGTTCCTAAATATTATAATATTTACATACTGGTCATTTTCCCTGATTTAGGAACTTACGTCAGGGGTACCCTTTTTCTTTACAAACTGACTCTGACTAACCAGAGCCAGTGCTATGCTAAAAGACACTTAGAATACAGTGAAAACACCTACATACACTAGGGAACACTATGCGTTGGGGTACCCCTGTGATTAGCATGACCTCCTCTGTAAGTCCCTAGTACATAATAAGGCAGGGGGATTAAAATACCTCTTAAAACGCGCTACAGGGCGCGTTTGCACAGTGGTGAAGGGAGGGGGGGCCTGAGGTGACATGTGTGCAAACGCGGCCCGTGGCGCGTTTTAAGTTGCGGGATTAAGTTCCCTTGAATCCTGAGGGTCCCTGGGGCCCAACTAGCCCCCCAGGTACCTACAGTTAGGACCACAGAGCTGAGGCCACGCACCTTTTTTCACTTCTCTGCAACGCAACTCTGTTGTGCTTACTGAAGGTACCTGGTGGGCTAGGTGGCCCCCAGGGTCCCTCAGGATTCAAGGGGAATTAATTCCCCAACTTAAAACGCACCACAGGGCGTGTTTGCGCACATGTCACCTGAGGCCCCGCCCCCTCCCTTCACCACTGTGCAAACGCGACCCATTTTACAGTGGGTGTATCAAAGGTTATATTAGAGTGTGAGGAGGTGCATCAGATTTTCACGTGGATGATGTCATCAGTGATGTCATTTGAGATGTCATCAGTGATGTCATGAGTGATGTCACTGACCATGTCATGAGTGATGTAATATGTGACGTCATCAGCAGTGCATTGCGGGCGCGCGAGTTATAGTTAGCTGAACTAACTATAACGGGGGAATTTCTATGGTTTTGTACGAGTGAAATGTCCAACTAACTATAACGCCCCTCAAGCCTATGGTTTTTTCAGTGAATTTCTAAGGTTTTTTAAATGCTAATTTCTAACTATAACGTGCCTGAAACCTATGTTTTTTCAGTGAATTTCTAAGGTTTTTAAATGCTAATTTCTAACTATAACGTGCCTGAAACCTATGGTTTTTTCAGTGAATATATATATATTTATTATACTATGTATACATGTGAAAATGTCTCGGTCCCCTGTTTGCCTCGGTGGCACGGAAAAAATGGGTGGAACTGACGTCAGCACGCCGACGAGGTCCTCTTATGGCTCCGATGACGTCATACGGTGTCGTGAGCGGAGCCGTGCTATTTTGAAGTCCTCGTTGACGTGGGAGAGCTAGGAAAGAATTTCCGTGGAATGCTGGTGCAGGGGATATTCACCTAAGTGTTCAGGCTAGTCCTTTGGGAGCAACTGTTTATGTTGCCACTCCAGAAACCGAAACCAGTGATCCGAGGGCAGAGGCCCTGCAGATGGCACACGAGGTGGGGTGCCCAGTCGTGTGCACCGGCGGGGCAGCGAAGTGACAAGCACCACAACCCACAAAAAAGGTAACGAGGGCACTGAATAACACAGGATCTTCTCTTTGTATCTGGCAGGAACAACGAAGTTAAAATGCCCTAGTACCAAAATGTAGAATTAGTGCTACAACGGTCTTCAAGAGGACCTGCGATGCCGCTTCTGCCTCCCGTACCCTGGAGGCGGCACATGGGTCACGCGGTACTGTCATACTGCGGTGGGACGCACACTCGTTGACCTCTCATGGCACTGCTCCACACTTCAGGGAGAACGCTTTCCATTAGCTATGTTTTCTGATGACATGTCGCGCCGGCCCCGTCCAACAACAGAACTCCTTTAGATCCAAACAGACTCTTCCACTCTCTCACCGGAAGTGAAACCAGGCCACGCGGACACTTTCCCAATACAACAGCCGGGAATGCACTTTTCGGTAAAAAAACCACATTCCTTCCTCCTAATTAATCAAATAAACGTCTCACTGAAGAACAGGGGCCAGCTTCGATCGGTAAACAGCCGTTACAACAACTTTTTTACTTTGCGATACCATTACAATGCATGCATTACCACGCATGCGTTGTACATCACGAAGTCATTACTACGCATTTTTTTAGAACGCATGGTCATTTACCACGCATGCCTTTACTAAGAATTTTGTTGTAAAGGTATGTATGGTAAATGACCATGCGTTCTAAAAAACATGTAGACGATCCATGTCGTTGTAAGGAAACAGAGGCTGTTCCGTTTCCTCACAACGACGTGCACCGCCCATCAGAGACGACGTGAAGCAGGAACCACGAGGAGAGAGGAACCACGAGGAGTGAGAGGTAAGAGGGGATTGGGCATGGGGTGGGAGTTTCTTTTCTAGGGTTTAGGGTAGTGCAGTGGTGTTTGGGTGGTGTAGGGGGTCGTGCTGGGGGTAGTGTTTTAGGGTTTAGGGTAGTGCAGTAGTGTAGGGGTCGTGCTGGGGGTAGTGTTTTAGGGTTTAGGGTAGTGCAGTGGTGTACGGGTAGTGTAGGGGGTCGTGCTGGGGTAGTGTTTTAGGGTTTAGGGTAGTGCAGTGGTGTTTGAGTAGTGTAGGGGGTCATGCTGGGGGTAGTGTTTTATGGTTTAGGGCAGTGCAGTGGTGTTTGGGTAGTGTAGGGGGTCGGGCTGGGGTAGTGTTTTTAGGGTTTAGGGTAGTGCAGTGGTGTTTGAGTAGTGTAGGGGGTCATGCTGGTGGTAGTGTTTTAGGGTTTAGGGTAGTGCAGTGGTGTTTGTGTAGTGTAGGGGGTCATGCTGGGGGTAGTGTTTTATGGTTTAGGGCAGTGCAGTGGTGTTTGGGTAGTGTAGGGGGTCGTGCTGGGGGTAGATTTAGGGTTTAGGGTAGTGCAGTGGTGTTTGGGTAGTGTAGGGAGTCGTGCTGGGGGTAGTGTTTTAGGGTTTAGCGTAGTGCAGTGGTGTTTGTGTAGTGTAGGGGGTTGTGCTGGGGTAGTGTTTTAGGATTTATGTTAGTGCAGTGGTGTTTGGGTAGTGTAGGGGTTAGTGCTGGGGTAGTGTTTTAGGGTTTAGGGTAGTGCAGTGGTGTTTGTGTAGTGTAGGGGGTAGTGCTGGGGTAGTGTTTTAGGGTTTAGGGTAGTGCAGTGGTGTTTGGGTAGTGTAGGGGTTCATGCTGGGGGTAGTGTTTTAGGGTTTAGGGTATGGCAGTGGTGTTTGGGTAGTGTAGGGGGTCGTGCTGGGGGTCGATTTAGGGTTTAGGGTAGTGCAGTGGTGTTTGTGTTGTGAGGGGGTCGTGCTGGGGTAGTGTTTTAGGGTTTAGAGTAATGCAGTGGTGTTTGTATAGTGTAGGGGGGTTTAGGGTAGTGCAGTGGTGTTTGTGTAGTGTAGGGAGTAGTGTTTTAGGGTTTAGGGTAGTGCAGTGGTGTTTGTGTAGTGTAGGGGGTCATGCTGGGGGTAGTGTTTTAGGGTTTAGGGTAGTGCAGTGGTGTTTGTGTAGTGTAGGAAGTAGTGTTTTAGGGTTTAGGGTAGTGCAGTGGTGTTTGTGTAGTGTAGGGGGTCATGCTGTGGGTAGTGTTTTAGGGTTTAGGGTATGGCAGTGGTGTTTGGGTAGTGTAGGGGGTCGGTTTAGGGTTTAGGGTAGTGCAGTGGTGTTTGTGTTGTGAGGGGGTCATGCTGGGGGTAGTGTTTTAGGGTTTAGAGTAATGCAGTGGTGTTTGTATAGTGTAGGGGGGTTTAGGGTAGTGCAGTGGTATTTGTGTAGTGTAGGGAGTAGTGATTTAGGGTTTAGGGAAGTGCAGTGGTGTTTGTGTAGTGTAGGGGGTCATGCTGGGGGTAGTGTTTTAGGGTTTAGGGTAGTGCAGTGGTGTTTGTGTAGTGTATGAAGTAGTGTTTTAGGGTTTAGGGTAGTGCAGTGGTGTTTGTGTAGTGTAGGGGGTCATGCTTTGGGTAGTGTTTTAGGGTTTAGGGTAGTGCAGTTGTGTTTGTGTAGTGTAGGGGGTCGTGTTTTAGGGTATAGGGTAGTGCAGTGGTGTTTGGGTAGTGTAGGGGGTCATGCTGGGGTTAGTGTTTTAGGGTTTAGGGTAGTGCAGTGGTGTTTGGGTAGTGTAGGGGGTCGTGCTGGGGGTAGTGCTTTAGGGTTTAGGGTAGTGCAGTGTTGTTGGTGTAGTGTGGGAGGTCATGCTGGGGGTAGATTTAGGGTTTAGTGTAGTGCAGTGGTGTTTGGGTAGTGTAGGGAGTCGTGCTGGGGGTAGTGTTTTAGGGTTTAGGGTAGTCCAGTGGTGTTTGTGTAGTGTAGGGAGTCGTGCTGGGGGTAGTGTTTTAGGGTTTAGGGTAGTGCAGTGGTGTTTGGGTAGTGTAGGGGGTCGTGCTGGGGGTAGTGTTTTAGGGTTTAGGGTAGTGCAGTGGTGTTTGTATAGTGTAGGGGGTCATGCTGGGGGTAGTGTTTTAGGGTTTAGGGTAGTGCAGTGGTGTTTGGGTAGTGTAGGGGGTAGTGCTGGGGTAGTGTTTTGGGTTTACCGTAGTGCAGTGGTGTTTGTGTAGTGTAGGGGGTCGTGCTGGGGGTAGTGTTTTAGGGTTTAGGGTAGTGCAGTGGTGTTTGTGTAGTGTAGGGGGTAGTGTTTTATGGTTTAGGGTAGTGCAGTGGTGTTTGTGTACTGTAGGGGGTCGTGCTGGGGGTAGTGTTTTAGGATTTATGTTAGTGCAGTGGTGTTTGGGTAGTGTAGGGGTTAGTGCTGGGGTAGTGTTTTAGGGTTTAGGGTAGTGCAGTGGTGTTTGTGTAGTGTAGGGGGTAGTGCTGGGGGTAGTGTTTTAGGGTTTAGGGTAGTGCAGTGGTGTTTGGGTAGTGTAGGGGTTCATGCTGGGGGTAGTGTTTTAGGGTTTAGGGTATGTGCAGTGGTGTTTGGGTAGTGTAGGGGGTCGTGCTGGGGGTCGATTTAGGGTTTAGGGTAGTGCAGTGGTGTTTGTGTTGTGAGGGGGTCGTGCTGGGGTAGTGTTTTAGGGTTTAGAGTAATGCAGTGGTGTTTGTATAGTGTAGGGGGTTTAGGGTAGGTCAGTGGTGTTTGTGTAGTGTAGGGAGTAGTGTTTTAGGGTTTAGGGTAGTGCAGTGGTGTTTGTGTAGTGTAGGGGGTCATGCTGGGGGTAGTGTTTTAGGGTTTAGGGTAGTGCAGTGGTGTTTGTGTAGTGTAGGAAGTAGTGTTTTAGGGTTTAGGGTAGTGCAGTGGTGTTTGTGTAGTGTAGGGGGTCATGCTGTGGGTAGTGTTTTAGGGTTTAGGGTATGGCAGTGGTGTTTGGGTAGTGTAGGGGGTCGTGCTGGGGGTCGATTTCGGGTTTAGGGCAGTGCAGTGGTGTTTGTGTTGTGAGGGGGTCGTGCTGGGGGTAGTGTTTTAGGGTTTAGAGTAATGCAGTGGTGTTTGTATAGTGTAGGGGGGTTTAGGGTAGTGCAGTGGTATTTGTGTAGTGTAGGGAGTAGTGTTTTAGGGTTTAGGGTAGTGCAGTGGTGTTTGTGTAGTGTAGGGGGTCATGCTGGGGGTAGTGTTTTAGGGTTTAGGGTAGTGCAGTGGTGTTTGTGTAGTGTAGGAAGTAGTGTTTTAGGGTTTAGGGTAGTGCAGTGGTGTTTGTGTAGTGTAGGCGGTCATGCTGTGGGTAGTGTTTTAGGGTTTAGGGTAGTGCAGTTGTGTTTGTGTAGTGTAGGGGGTCGTGTTTTAGGGTATAGGGTAGTGCAGTGGTGTTTGGGTAGTGTAGTGGGTCATGCTTGGGTTAGTGTTTTAGGGTTTAGGGTAGTGCAGTGGTGTTTGTGTAGTGTAGGGGTCGTGCTGGGGGTAGTGTTTTAGGGTTTAGGGTAGTGCAGTGGTGTTTGTGTAGTGTAGGGGGTAGTGTTTTATGGTTTAGGGTAGTGCAGTGGTGTTTGTGTACTGTAGGGGTCGTGCTGGGGGTAGTGTTTTAGGATTTATGTTAGTGCAGTGGTGTTTGGGTAGTGTAGGGGTTAGTGCTGGGGGTAGTGTTTTAAGGTTTAGGGTAGTGCAGTGGTGTTTGGGTAGTGTAGGGGTTAGTGCTGGGGGTAGTGTTTTAGGGTTTAGGGTAGTGCAGTGGTGTTTGGGTAGTGTAGGGGTTCATGCTGGGGGTAGTGTTTTAGGGTTTAGGGTATGGCAGTGGTGTTTGGGTAGTGTAGGGGGTCGTGCTGGGGGTCGATTTAGGGTTTAGGGTAGTGCAGTGGTGTTTGTGTTGTGAGGGGGTCGTGCTGGGGGTAGTGTTTTAGGGTTTAGAGTAATGCAGTGGTGTTTGTATAGTGTAGGGGGGTTTAGGGTAGGTCAGTGGTGTTTGTGTAGTGTAGGGAGTAGTGTTTTAGGGTTTAGGGTAGTGCAGTGGTGTTTGTGTAGTGTAGGGGGTCATGCTGGGGGTAGTGTTTTAGGGTTTAGGGTAGTGCAGTGGTGTTTGTGTAGTGTAGGAAGTAGTGTTTTAGGGTTTAGGGTAGTGCAGTGGTGTTTGTGTAGTGTAGGGGGTCATGCTGTGGGTAGTGTTTTAGGGTTTAGGGTATGGCAGTGGTGTTTGGGTAGTGTAGGGGTCGTGCTGGGGGTCGATTTAGGGTTTAGGGCAGTGCAGTGGTGTTTGTGTTGTGAGGGGTCGTGCTGGGGGTAGTGTTTTAGGGTTTAGAGTAATGCAGTGGTGTTTGTATAGTGTAGGGGGGTTTAGGGTAGTGCAGTGGTATTTGTGTAGTGTAGGGAGTAGTGTTTTAGGGTAGTGCAGTGGTGTTTGTGTAGTGTAGGGGGTCATGCTGGGGGTAGTGTTTTAGGGTTTAGGGTAGTGCAGTGGTGTTTGTGTAGTGTAGGAAGTAGTGTTTTAGGGTTTAGGGTAGTGCAGTGGTGTTTGTGTAGTGTAGGCGGTCATGCTGTGGGTAGTGTTTTAGGGTTTAGGGTAGTGCAGTTGTGTTTGTGTAGTGTAGGGGGTCGTGTTTTAGGGTATAGGGTAGTGCAGTGGTGTTTGGGTAGTGTAGGGGTCATGCTGGGGTTAGTGTTTTAGGGTTTAGGGTAGTGCAGTGGTGTTTGGGTAGTGTAGGGGTTGTGCTGGGGGTAGTGCTTTAGGGTTTAGAGTAGTGCAGATGTGTTTGTGTAGTGTGGGAGGTCATGCTGGGGGTAGATTTAGGGTTTAGTGTAGTGCAGTGGTGTTTGGGTAGCGTAGGGAGTCGTGCTGGGGGTAGTGTTTTAGGGTTTAGGGTAGTCCAGTGGTGTTTGTGTAGTGTAGGGAGTCGTGCTGGGGGTAGTGTTTTAGGGTTTAGGGTAGTGCAGTGGTGTTTGGGTAGTGTAGGGGGTCATGCTGGGGGTAGTGTTTTAGGGTTTAGGGTAGTGCAGTGGTGTTTGTATAATGTAGGGGGTCATGCTGGGGGTAGTGTTTTAGGGTTTAGGGTAGTGCAGTGGTGTTTGGGTAGTGTAGGGGGTAGTGCTGGGGTAGTGTTTTGGGTTTACCGTAGTGCAGTGGTGTTTGTGTAGTGTAGGGGGTCGTGCTGGGGGTAGTGTTTTAGGGTTTAGGGTAGTGCAGTGGTGTTTGTGTAGTGTAGGGGTAGTGTTTTATGGTTTAGGGTAGTGCAGTGGTGTTTGTGTACTGTAGGGGGTCGTGCTGGGTTCTAGTGTTTTAGGGTTTCAGGTAGTGCAGTGGTGTTTGTGTAGTGTAGGGGGGTCGTGTTTTAGGGTTTAGGGTCGTGCAGTGGTGTTTGGGTAGTGTAGTGGGTCGTGCTGGGTTAGTGTTTTTGAGTTTAGGGTAGTGCTGTTGTGTTTGGGTAGTGAAGGGGGTCGTGCTGGGGGTAGTGTTTTATGGTTTAGGGTAGTGCAGTTGTGTTTAGGTAGTGAAGGGGTCATGCTGGGGGTAGTGTTTTAGGGTTTAGGGTAGTGCAGTGGTGTTTGTGTAGTGTAGGGGGTCATGCTGGGGGTAGATTTAGGGTTTAGGGTAGTGCAGTGGTGTTTGTGTAGTGTAGGGGTCGTGCTGGGGGTAGTGTTTTAGGGTTTAAGGCAGTGCAGTGGTGTTTGTGCAGTGAAGGGGTCGTGCTGGGGGTAGTGTTTTAGGGTTTAGGGTAGTGCAGTGGTGTTTGTGTAGTCTAGGGGGTTGTGCTGTGGGTAGATTTAGGGTTTAGGGTAGTGCAGTGGTGTTTGGGTAGTGTAGGGAGTCGTGCTGGTGGTAGTGTTTTAGGGTTTAGGGTAGTGCAGTTATGTTTGGGTAGTGTAGGGTGTCGTGCTGGGGGTAGTGTTTTAGGGTTTAGGGTAGTGCAGTGGTGTTTGGGTAGTGGAGGGGGTAGTGTTTTAGGGTTTAGGGTAGTGCGCCCAACCAGCCACAATATCAGTGGAGAAAGGGGATCCTGACTCTTTGGAACGCTCCGTCAATTGAATAATTTGGGTCAAGGGCCCTACCACGTCCAAGACCTATCAATTCCTTTCTTGGGATCCCTCATATACTTGGAGAAAAAGGTACATCGTTTCTCATCAATTTCAGGCGTGTGTGCCACCTTCCGCTTCAGTGAGGGCCTGGGGCATTCTCCCCTCATCCTATTCCTGACCTCCCTTTCAAGGGGTTGATGGATTTTCCCCACCACATACTCTGCCACTTTGGCGTCAGGTGTCCACTCCGCTGACCTAGGATTGTAAATTTGGGTAGGCTCGAACATGTCCGAGTGGACCCCGTCCCCAACCGGGGACTGAGAGGAGTGGGACTCTGGACGCCAGGGACGCCCGAGTCCTTTTCCTCATCGGAGGAGAAATCGTCCTCCGATACTCCCTCTCCCTCTAAGGGAAACCCGCCGTCGGGGTCTACAATAGTGGTGACAGTGTCGCAATTTTCTCCGGGCCCCTCCTCCTCCCGGCAGGGTGCATGTTTTAGCGTTCGCGCACTCTTGAGGAAGGTCTCCGTAAGTTTATCAAATCCTTCCAAGTGCCCGCGTTATGCTTAACGGCCCTTTTATTCCCCATCTGGGAGCTACTGGGACCCGCCACCACCAGATCTGGGTCACTGAACACCCCAGGGATGCTTTTCGCCAGCTTATCAACCCGATCCCTAAGAGGAGCCAGCGCCCTAGAAATAGCCAGAGAGAGGGCTTGGTCCACTGCTGGAGGGAGAAGTTGGGGGCCATTCCTCCTCCACTTCCTGGTAGGAGGAATAAAAATGGTCTTCTGGAGAAGACATGATAGCAGAGGGTGTGAGCACAGAACAAATGCCCTTAAAATCCTTAAGGCAGCCCCCTCGCCTCTGCTCCAACAGCTGGGCTTTCCCCGAAGCTGTTATAAGAATAGACTGAGGCGCAATACCAATTACCACCACCAGGTGGTGCTGGTCACTAACGTGGCCGTGTGGGGAAATCACCGCATAGCGGTGTCAAAATTAGGCGAGGGTTGGTCGGGAATCAAGCGGACACTAAAGGAGTGACCGGATTCCCAAACGCGCGAAAAGACCTGCGGGAGCGCTCGAAGGAGCTGCCTCGCTCGGACCAGACGCGCCTGACAGGATCTCACTGCGCGCAGAGCACACAGCGGGAGAAACTGCGAGGGGGAGAACGCGCTCGGGCAAGAGCCTGCTGCGCAGGGAATATGAAACAATACCAAGGCAATAATGCTAATAACGTGCACAAGAAACCGCTATACAAACAGCAACAACGTCAGATTAAGCCAAGAATGTAAGGAATGCACTTAACTGACAAGCAGTGAAGAAAGAGGAAGCGGAAGGGACGTCACGATATTATATACGATGGACTGTGATATGATTGGACTATAGTTGCGTTGGAGACTACCCCCTAATGGTTCATGGGTTGTGTAGTCTTTTGTTTAATGATTGTTGTGTTACGTTTTCTTTGAACTGCTATGCAAATAAAGTGAGGAAAGATATGCATAATCCTCGCCTTCGTCCTGCCATAGAATTCATTAAACTTTATTTGATCTGATTTAGAAACATAGATCATAAAAGTGTACATAAAAACAGTAAATCCTCTTTCCTAATACAATACAGTGAGAATTAATTAAAACCAGTAGGTAAAAACGGGTGTTACAAAGCCCGGTTCAGAGCAACTTCAGGTTAACCCCTTCGGTGCGCGGCCGATTTTCGCCCTGTGCGGGGCGTTTCATTGAGTGGGCGGGTTCATGACGAGCTCAGCTCGTCATGCGCACACGAGCACTGCGCAGCATGACGAGCTGAGCTCGTCATGAGCACCGAAGGGGTTAACAGAATCGTAAAGGTCAATGTTTCGCAAGATCAATCTCATGTACTTCGTGCAAAATACGCAATAAGGGGTCCAAGTAAGATGTAACGCTCCAATACCTGACCAGTTTGCACTATATAAAACTGCAGAAAAACTAAAAATAAAAAGTGTTTTGCACACTTCTGTCATTGGGTTATATGTGGGCTACATCTGGGTGATATTTGTGTGTACATTTGGGCTCTTTTTTCTCTGGTGGCCATCTTGGGAGACTTATTTGTTATGAAGTTTCCTAATTTCGTCATTTACTGCAGTCTCCTCAGTAGGAAATGCTTTCAGTTTTTACTTTGATTCCATCAAGAAGGCATTCAGATGTGTCACACATTTGCCATAAATTCAGAATGTTAGCACTCTAGTTGTTCATTAGATCACTGTAGTAAAGCTACTGCTCACCAGGGAGTTAACTGGAAGTCTGCTGCTGGTATTGAAAGTGATTGTTTCAGTCTGCATGTCAGAATTTTCTAATGAAATAGAAGAAGATTTGAGATCTCACTTAAAACACGCCCTAAATTTTCTTTCTGCAGCACTAACCATAATTTCTATGGCAAAATGAACCCCCTCATTTTGTTCCTTTTTAAATTAAATGTTTTAAGTGTTACCAGTTTATTCCAATCAAGATGGCTTCAGGTGTGCCATACGTTTGTCATAAGTAAGGCTGTTAGCACTCTAGTTGTTCTTTAGAACACTCTGGGAAGCTGCAGTAGAACACAAAGGCATCAACTGACAGGCTGCTCCTGTTGAAATATAACAGGAAGATATTTGAGATCTCACTTAAAACATGTCCACCACCAGAGTCCTGATGCTACCGCGAGATCGTGGGGGCCTAGCGTGTCCGGATCTTCTGACATACTACTGGACATCGCATCTACGTTATATATCGGAGTGGTCGGTGCGGGCCAGTGAAAAACACTGGTTTCACATGGACCGGGCGGTGGCCTGTCTCCCGTTGTGGGATTTAGCTTGGCTGAAGAAAAGCGCTCGACATCCCAGTGCTTATATCGCCATGCCCACGCGCACGGTATTGGAAATATGGGACAGAATCGCGGTACCTCGAGGCCTCACCACATTCCCCTCCCCCCTCACTCCAGTGGCGCTTAACGCAGATTTTCCCCCAGCTTCTAGCATACCCTCTTTTCGAGCGTGGGAGACAGGGGAGTGCCGCATCATTGAGCAACTCTTCGAGAAGGGGGTTTTCAAGTCGTTTGAACAGTGTCGGGCAGACTTCAACCTCCCTGTGACCACTCGGTTGGAATACTTTCAGATCCGCCACTGGCTTCGGGCCCCGTCCTATATGGAGGGCGCCACGCGCCAGCTTACATCATTCGAACTTCTGGTTAGAGCATTTGATGGGTCTAGAGGACTAATCTCTCGGACCTATAAGGTCCTCCAACAATCTCAAGCGGTCTTGCCCCACACTT
Source organism: Calotriton arnoldi (assembly GCA_963921515.1). NCBI lineage: Eukaryota > Metazoa > Chordata > Amphibia > Caudata > Salamandridae > Calotriton > Calotriton arnoldi. Next base: position 22,822 of record CAWUFW010021110.1, on the reverse strand, counting down.
ATCAACGCCAGTGGCAAAGGGATGTTGAGAATGAAATTCTTCCTGACCGGTGGGCGTAGCTCTGGCGGGACATTCAACGCATACTTAAATGTACGATACAACAAGAATCGGCATATAAACTTATGACGCGCTGGTATTACACCCCTCTTAGACTGCAGAGAATGTTCCCTGGAGTTACCCCTAATTGCTGGCGTTGCTCGACGGCTCAGGGCTCCTTCATTCGCATCTGGTGGGAGTGCCCACTTATTACTCCGTACTGGTCGGAGATACTGAAACACATTAGGGTAATAGTGGGGTTTCCCCTCCCCAATGATCCGGGAGTTCTCATCCTGGGCCTCCGCCCCACCACACTTAAAGCAATGACACATATGGACTGGCGTCTGATATTTCAAATGCTTACTGCTGCGAAGCAAGTCATCGCGTCTCACTGGAAAAAGGCCTATACTCCTCCCACCGCCCTGTGGTTTACGAGACTCTGGCAGGTCATGGCGATGGAACTCCTTTCCCACAGACTGGCACACACAGATGCCAAATTTCAGCGCACTTGGCAGCCCTTGGTCCAGTACCTGACCCGGTTGGAGCACGCTAGATTGGTACCCCCTCGACTGCGTGCCCTTCAACTCTTTGACGATCCAATACTTCTCAGAGGGGACGCCCACGACGCCGACACAGCCTAAACAAACGAGAACTCCATATGCTTCCCCGATGCTTTACGCCAGAAAGCCAATCTCCGGTCTAGTACGGATTACCTCCACATGCCCCGGGCTCCTCCCTCTTGCGTGCCACCTGACCAGAGAGATGTTTCTCCCAATCTGCACCCTAGGTCCCTCTTATCTTTATCTTTCTTCCTTTCTTCTTCTTCATAAATCTACTTGCTTTTTTTCTTGGTCGAATCTACTTTGCGAAGCCTGCACACCAGCATGTCCAGCCTCCCACATACCATCTTCTCGCACATGACGCGAACATTTACCAGTAGCGGTGGGTCTGAGAAGACTAAATGCGAAGTGCAAACATTTTCTCCAGCATAGAAGCTGTGACAGCCCTCTATTACTTCGTTAATGGGTTAACCTATACCGCCTACCGTAAATAGTTCGCAAATCCAAGGGCCCAGGTCCTGTTGCAACTGTATTTTAGTGAGTTCTACACTACGCCTGTAGAGGTGTAGTACAGTTAGCATAGGCTGGCAGGATTGCTTATATCCAATAAATGATGATTATTGCACTGTACCTGCAAACATTTATTGCCCTACTGTTCATAGCTCTACCTAACGCGGCCGGCCCAAAGTGGTTGTAGGCGGCTTGCTGTGTATCTCCCTTACCCAGTCTTAAGAGTTACTGTCTTGATAACTTGCACTGCCGGCCCTGCTGGGGATGTAGGCGGAATGCTGTGGAGATGACCTTTATTCTTTAATAAAGCTCTTTACAAAAAAAAAAAAAAAAAACATGTCCTAATTTTTCTTTCTACAGCACTAACCATAATTTCTATGGCAAAATGAACCCCCTCATTTTGTTCCTTTCTAAATTAATTGTTTTAAGTGTTACCAGTTTATTCCAATCAAGATGGCTTCAGGTGTGCCATACTTTTGTCATAAGTAAGACTGTTAGCGCTCTAGTTATTCTTTAGAACGCTCTGGGAAGCTGCAGTAGAACACAAAGGCATCAACTGACAGGCTGCTCCTGTTGAAATATAACAGGAAGATATTTGAGATCTCACTTAAAACATGTCCTAATTTTTCTTTCTACAGCACTAACCATAATTTCTATGACAAAATGAACCCCCTCATTTTGTTCCTTTTTAAATTAAATGTTTTAAGAGTTACCAGTTTATTCCAATCAAGATGGCTTCAGGTGTGCCATACGTTTGTCATAAGTAAGGCTGTTAGCACTCTAGTTGTTCTTTAGAACACTCTGGGAAGCTGCAGTAGAACCACACATGTCATCGTGAGATCTGATTGGCTGTCAGCACTTCATCCTGGAATTGCTGGCAGCCATCTTGGGACCAATATAAATGAAAGTACCCCATTGAAATGCATTGTAGTGAATCAAAGATTTTGAGGGTTACCAAAAGGAGAAATGTAAAGGGTGATAACAGACTTTAGTTACATTAGAATTCATTTGTTGATGGTACCATACTAATTTCAGGAATTGTGGTGTGTTCTAAGGTGATTTTACCCTGTGAAAAACCTTCTGCTGGGATATCATGAATCATGTTTGAGAGAAAACTATTTTCACATGCTTGTCCCATACAGTTTTGGAAGGTGCTCCAGAAGCTAAAATGAGAGCATATTTTCTGTAAATTCACATTATCTTTCTCAGTCATGTGAGAATGAAGTCTGACATTCTCAGTAAAACATGTACATCCAACAAGGGCAGAGACTGTCAGTTGATTCCTTTGTGTTCTACTGCAGCTTCCCAGAGTGTTCTAAAGAACAACTAGAGTGCTAACAGCCTTACTTATGACAAATGTATGGCACACCTGAAGCCATCTTGATTGGAATAAACTGGTAACACTTAAAACATTTAATTTAAAAAGGAACAAAATGATGGGGTTCATTTTGTCATAGAAATTATGGTTAGTGCTGTAGAAAGAAAAATTAGGACATGTTTCAAGTGTGATCTCAAATATCTTCCTGTTATATTTCAACAGGAGCAGCCTGCCAGTTGATGCCTTTGTGTTCTACTGCAGCTTCCCAGAGTGTTCTAAAGAACAACTAGAGCGCTAACAGCCTTACTTATGACAAAAGTATGGCACACCTGAAGCCATCTTGATTGGAATAAACCGGTAACACTTAAAACATTTAATTTAAAAAGGAACAAAATGAGGGGGTTCTTTTTGAAATAGAAATTATGGTTAGTGCTGCAGAAAGAACAATTAGGGCATGTTTTAAGTGAGATCTCAAATCCTCTTCTATTTCATTAGAAAATTCTGACATGCAGACTGAAACAATCACTTTCAATACCAGCAGCAGACTTCCAGTTAACTCCCTGGTGAGTAGTAGCTTTACTACAGTGATCTAATGAGCAACTAGAGTGCTAACATTCTGAATTTATGGCAAATGTGAGACACATCTGAATGCCTTCTTGATGGAATCAAAGTAAAAAACTGAAAGCATTTCCTACTGAGGAGACTGCAGTAAATGAGGAAATTAGGAAACTTCATAACAAAGAAGTCTTCCAAGATGGCTACCAGAGAAAAAAGAGCCCAAATGTAGCACAAATATTACCCAGATGTAGCCCACATATAGCCCAATGACAAAAGTGTGCAAAACACTTTTTATTTTTAGTTTTTTGCAGTTTTATGTAGTGCAGACTGGTCAGGTATTGGAGCGTTGCATCTTAAAACATGACCCCCTACACTACAAAAACACCACTGCACTACCCTAAACCCTAAAACACTACCCCAGCACGACCCCCTACACTACACAAGCTCCACTGCACTATCCTAAACCCTAAAACACTACTCCCAGCATGACCCCCTACACTACACAAACACCACTGCACTACCCTAAACCCTAAAACACTACCCCCAGCACGACCCCCTACACTACACAAACACCACTGCACTAACCTAAATCCTAAAACACTAACCCCAGCACGACCCCCTACACTACCCAAACACCACTGCACTACCCTAAAACATGACCCCCTACACTACACAAGCACCACTGCACTACCCTAAACCCTAAAACACTACCTCCAGCATGACCCCCTACACTACACAAATACCACTGCACTACCCTAAACCCTAAAACACTACCCCCAGCACGACCCCTACACTACCCAAACACCACTGCACTAACCTAAATCCTAAAACACTACCCCCAGCACGACCCCTACACTACCCAAACACCACTGCACTACCCTAAAACATGACCCCCTACACTACACAAACACCACTGCACTACCCTAAACCCTAAAACACTACCCCCAGCACGACCCCCTACACTACACAAGCACCACTGCACTACCCTAAACCCTAAAACACTACCCCCAGCACGACCCCCTACACTGCCTGAACACCACTGCACTGCCCTAAACCCTGAAACACTAGCCCCTGCACGACCCCCTACACTGCCCGAACACCACTGCACTGCCCTAAACCCTCAAACACCAGCCCCAGCACGACCCCCTACACTGCCCGAACACCACTGCACTACCCTAAACCCTGAAACACCAGCCCCAGCAAGACCCCTACACTGCCCGAACACCACTGCACTGCCCTAAACCCTGAAACACCAGCCCCAGCAAGACCCCTACACTGCCCGAACACCACTGCACTGCCCTAAACCCTGAAACACCACCCCCAGCAAGACCCCCTACACTGCCCGAACACCACTGCACTAAACCCTGAAACACCACCCCCAGCAAGACCACCTACACTGGCCGAACACCACTGCACTGCCCTAAACCCTGAAACACCACCCCCTGCACGACCCCCTATACTGCCCAAACACCACTGCACTGCCCTAAACCCTGAAACACCACCCCTGCACGACCCCTACACTGCTCGAACACCACTGCACTGCCCTAAACCCTGAAACACCACCCCCCAGCACGACACCCTACACTGCCCGAACACCACTGTACTGCCCTAAACCCTGAAACACCACCCCCAGCACGACCCCCTACACTGCCCGAACACCACTGCACTGCCCTAAACCCTGAAACACCACCCCCTGCACGACCCCCTACACTGCGGGAAGACCACTGCACTGCCCTAAACCCTGAAACACCACCCCCAGCACGACCCCTACACTGCCTGAACACCACTGCACTGCCCTAAACCCTGAAACACCACCCCCAGCACGACCCCCTACACTGCCCGAACACCACTGCACTGCCCTAAACCTTGAAACACTACCCCCAGCAAGACCCCTACACTGCCCGAACACCACTGCACTGCCCTAAACCCTGAAACATCACCCACAGCAAGACCCCCTACACTGCCTGAACACCACTGCCCTAAACCCTGAAACACCACCCCCAGCAAGACCCCCTACACTGCCCGAACACCACTGCACTGCCCTAAACCCTGAAATACCACCTCCAGCACGACCCCCTACACTGCCTGAACACCATTGCTCTGCCCTAAACCCTGAAACACTAGCCCCAGCACGACCCCCTACACTGCCCGAACACCACTGCACTGCCCTAAACCCTGAAACACCACCCCCAGCACGACCCCCTACACTGCCTGAACACCACTGCACTGCCCTAAACCCTGAAACACCAGCCCCAGCAAGACCCCCTACACTGCCCGAACACCACTGCACTGCCCTAGACTCTGAAACACCAGCCCCAGCAAGACCCCCTACACTGCCCGAACACCACTGCACTGCCCTAAACCCTGAAACACCAGCCCCAGCATGACCCCCTACACTGCCCGAACACCACTCTACTGCCCTAAACCCTGAAACACCAGCCCCAGCACGACCACCTACACTGCCCGAACACCACTGCACTGCCCTAAACCCAGAAACACCAGCCCCAGCACGACCCCCTACACTGCCAGAACACCACTGCACTGCCCTAAACCCTGAAGCCCCAGCACGACCCCCTACACTGCCCGAACACCACTGCACTGCCCTAAACCCTGAAACACCAGCCCCAGCACGACCCCCTACACTGCCCGAACACCACTGCACTGCCCTAAACCCTGAAACACCACCCCCTGCACGACCCCCTACACTGCCCGAACACAACTGCACTGCCCTAAACCCTGAAACACCACCCCCTGCACCACCCCCTACACTGCCCAAACAGCACTGCACTGCCCTAAACCCTGAAACACCACCCCCTGCACCACCCCCTACACTGCCCGAACACCACTGCACTGCGCTAAACCCTGAAACACCACCCCCAGCACGACCCCCTACACTGCCCGAACACCACTGCACTGCCCTAAACCCTGAACCACCACAACCCTGAACGACCCCCTACACTGCCCAAACACCACTGCACTGCCCTAAACCCTGAAACTCCACCCCCGCACGACCCCTACTCTGCCCGAACACCACTGCACTGCCCAAAACCCTGAAACACCACCCCAGCACGACCCCCTTTACTGCCCGAATACCACTGCACTGCCCCAAACCCTGAAACACCACCCCCAGCACGACCCCCTACACTGCCGGAACACCACTGCCCTAAACCCTGAAACACCACCCCCTGCACGACCCCCTATACTGCCCGAACACCACTGCACTGTCCTAAACCCTGAAACACCACCCCCTGCACGACCCCCTACACTGCCCAAACACCACTGCACTACCCTAAAACACCACCCCCAGCACGACCCCCTACACTGCCCGAACACCACTGCATTGAACCCTAAAACACTACCACCAGCACGACCCCCTACACTACCCGAACACCACTGCACTACCCTAAACCCTAAAATACTCCCCCAGCACGACCCCCTACACTACCCAAACACGACTGCACTGCCCTAAACCCTCAAACACTCCCCCAGCACGACCCCTACACTACCCAAACACCACTGCACTGCCCTAAACCCTAAAACACTACCCCCCGCATGACCCCCTACACTACCCAAACACCAATGCACTACCCTAAACCCTAAAACACTACCCCTGCACGACCCCCTACACTACCCAAAGACCACTGCACTACCCTTAACCCTAAAACACTACCCCCCCGCACGACTCCCTACACTACCCAAGACCACTGCACTACCCTAAACCCTAAAACATGACCTCCTACACTACACAAACACCACTGCACTACCCTAAACCCTAAAACACTACCCCCAGCAGTTCCCCCTACACTACCCAAACACCACTGCACTACCCTAAACCCTAAAACACTACCCCCAGCAGTACCCCCTACACTACCCAAACACCATTGCACTACCCTAAACCCTAAAACACTACCCCCAGCAGTACCCCCTACACTACCCAAACACCACTGCACTACCCTAAACCCTGAACCACTACCCCCAGCACAACCCCCTACACTACCCAAACACCACTGCACTACCCTAAACCCTAAAACACTACCCCCAGCACGACCCCCTACACTACCCAAACACCACTGCACTACCCTAAACCCTAAAACACTCTCCCCAGCATGACTCCCTACACTACCCAAACACCACTGCACTACCCTAAACCCTAAATCTACCCCCAGCATGACCCCCTACACTACAGAAACACCACTGCACTACCCTAAACCCTAAAACACTACCCCCAGCACGACCCCCTTCACTACCTAAACACAACTGCACAATTTGTTACAGGCGTTGCAACGCAGGCCTGTGGTGCTTACTGGAAGTGCCTGGTGGGCTAGTTGGGCCCCAGGGACCCTCAGGATTCAAGGTGATCTAATCCCCCAACTTAAAACGCGCCACGGGGCGCGTTTGCACAGTGGTGAAGGGAGGGGGCGGGGCCTCAGGTGACATGTGCGCAAACATGCCCTGTGGTGCGTTTTAAGTTGGGGAATTAATTCCTCTTGAATCCTGAGGGACCCTGGGGGCAAACTAGCCCACCAGGTACCTTCAGTAAGCACAACAGCGTTGCGTTGCAGAGAGGTGAAAAAAGGTGCGTGGCCTCGGAACGCCTCTCTGCAACTCAGCTCTGTGGTCCTAACTGTAGGTACCTGGGGGGCTAGTTGGGCCCCAGGGACCCTCAGGATTCAAGGGGACTTAATCCCGCAACTTAAAACGCGCCACGGGGTGCGTTTGCACACATGTCACCTCAGGCCCCCCCTCCCTTCACCACTGTGCAAACGCGCCCTGTAGCGCGTTTTAAGAGGTAGTTTTAATCCCTCTGCCCTATTATGTACTAGGGACTTACAGAGGAGGTCATGCTAATCACAGGGGTACCCCAACGCATAGTGTTTCCTAGTGTATGTAGGTGTTTTCACTGTATTCTAAGTGTCTTTTAGCATAGCACTGGCTCTGGTTAGTCAGAGTCAGTTACCACCAGTACCCATCTGAAAATGTTGTGGGCACAGGATGATTTTGCAACAAGGCCTCTTTCTGATCCTCTGTTGGTTCTTTCTGCACATCTTTTGCTTCTTCCTGCACTTTTCTTCGTCTTTGTGGACTTCTGTTGCTTCTTTCTGCATTTGTTTTGCTTCTTTCTATGCGTTTTTTCTACTTTCTTCACATGTCCTACCTCTGTAGGCATAGTTAGAAACTAGCATTTAAAAAACCTTTGAAATTCACTTAAAAAATCATAGGTTTCAGGCACGTTATAGTTAGAAATTAGCATTTAAAAACCTTTGAAATTCACTGAAAAAACCATAGGTTTCAGACACGTTATAGTTAGAAATTAGCATTTAAAAACCTTTGAAATTCAGTGAAAAAACCATAGGTTTTAGGGACAGTTATAGTTAGTTGGACATTTCACTCGTACGAAACCATAGAAATTCCCCGTTATAGTTAGTTCAGCTAACTATAACTCGCGCCCCCGCAATGCACTGCTGATGACGTCACATATTACATCACTCATGACATGGTCAGTGACATCACTGATGACTGCCATTTTTGAAACCATCGACACACCAATACCAGTTATGCCATACGCACTTACTGATTCCTAGGTCTACATACACATCCACTCATTCACCCATACAATCACTCATACATGCAGTCACTCATCAATACAACACTATCATATGCACTCATACACCTATAGAGACACTCACACACCACCACTCATCCAGAGTTACTCACACACCTAGTCAGTCATGGAAAGAATCAATCACACTTCCATTTATTCACGTATACAGTTATACACACACCACATCACTTATTCATACAGAAACAAACGCATACTTACTCTCTTATACAATCACTGATACAAGTACACACTCATCCATACAGCCACTCTCACAATCACTGACTCTCACGAATAGTCATTTATATACTCCAACTCTCACATACACTGCCTTTTACATATATAGTTACTTGGACATGTACCACTGAGACATCCATTCACTCACCAACACACCCATACACACACTCACCCACCCATACAGCTGTTTCCACATGCACTCTTGAACCCATACAACCAGTGAATCAACCACTCAAACATCTATGCACAGAGTCACACACCTCCCACCATCAGTGATGTCATTAGTGATGTCACTGACCATGTCATGAATGATGTAATATGTGATGTCATCAGCAGTGCATTGCGGGGGCGCGAGTTATAGTTAGCTGAACTAACTATAACGGCTGAATTTCTCTGGTTTTGTACGAGTGAAATGTCCAAGTAACTATAACGTCCCTGAAACCTGTGGTTTTTTCAGTGAATTTCTAAGGTTTTTTAAATGCTAATTTCTAACTATAACGTGCCTGAAACCTATGGTTTTTTCAGTGAATTTCAAAGTTTTTAAATGCTAATTTCTAACTATAACGTCCTGAAACCTTTGGTTTTTTCAGTGTATATATATATATATATATATATTTATATATATATTCACTGAAAAAACCATAGGTTTCAGGCACGTTATAGTTAGAAATTAGCATTTAAAACCTTACAAATTCACTGAAAAAACCATAGGTTTTAGGGACAGTTATAGTTAGTTGAACATTGCACTTGTACAAAACCCGTGAAATTCCCCGTTATAGTTAGTTCAGCTAACTATAACTCGCGCCCCACGCAATGCACTGCTGATGACGTCACATATTACATCACTCATGACATGGTCAGTGACATCACTGATGACATCACTGATGACATCTCAAATGACATCACTGATGACATCACTGATGACATCATCCACGTGATAATCTGATGCACCACCTCACACCCTAATATAACCTTTGATACACCCACTCTAAATTACAGACTGCCATTCGCAAACCATAGACACTCCAACACCAGTATTCAAGGGGAATTCGTTTTGTATGGGAGGGGGGCTGCGTGGCCCCCCTTCCCTTGGCCACTTTTGGCCCCGGGGACCCCATCCGCCGGGGCCTGATGATTTTCTTTTCTTTTCTTTTTTTTAAACAAAACGGGAAGGGGGCCGCGTGGCCCCCTCCCTGGGCTTATTGGCCCCGGGGACACCATCCCCGGGGCATGCCCACTGTTTTTTTAATATACATTTTGGAGGGGGGCTGCGTGGCCCCCTCCTCAGGCCATTTAAGGCCCCGGGACCCCATCCCCCGGGGCCGGCCTTAACGCTTAAAAAAAAAATCTTTATGGGGAGGGGGCTGCGTGGCCCCCCTCCCAGGCCACTAATGGCCCCGGGGACCCCATCCCCGGGGCCTGGCCTCTGGTTGGGGACTGTGGGGGGTCCCCAATCCCCCACAGTCCCGCCGGCTCCCCGCGTCCTACGGGAGCCGGCATTGCTTTCCATAAGGGAGCTGCTGACATGCAGCTCCCCTTATGGAAAGCAATTCTGCTGCTTCATTGAAGCGAGGCAGGTTTCCTGCTCTCGCTTCAATGAAGCAAAGCAGTTTGCAATGACAGGACGGGGCCGCGAGGCTCCATCCTGCCATTGCAAACAGCAGTGTCCCGGGGTGGGCACCCGGGACACTGCAGGAAGCCGGCCCTGGGGGTGGCGGTCCCCAGGGCCACCACAGGCTCCAGGAGGGGCTGCGCGGCCCCCCCTCCCATGTCTTTAAAGCCCCGGGGAGGTGGTGGTCCCCGGGGCGTGTGGGGGGGCTTGAGCCCCCCACACAGGTACTATTAAGTTTTAAAAAAAGAAGCCCCGTGGGGTGGCGGTCCCCGGGGCTGCGGGAGGGCCGAGAGCCCTCTCGCACCATTTATTTTTAAAGCCCCGGGGGGTGGCGGTCCCCGGGGCTTGGGGGGCCTTAGAGGCCCCCACATATTATAAATAACCCCCCCGCATGCCCCGGGACTTGGCCCACCTGGGGGCCAATTAACAACGAGCGCGGGAGACCGCGCTCGTTTTTTCCTGCGGGATCCGCGCACCCTAAGCGCATCCCGCCCGATTTAAAAAAAAAAATGCTTTTTCTGCCCAGGGGGTCCTTGTGGGACCCCTGAGCAGACCTAGAGGGTCAGGGTGTTTCTACCCTGCCCCCTTTTTGCGATTTGCGCACTTGGTTCTGTCCTCGGTTCTACCGAGGACAAAAAGCTGCCAACACTTCCTAATTTGGAGTGTTGACAGCCAATTAGCATGCAGCTTGTGATCGGGAGGGTACGCGGACCCTACTCGGCCATAGATATATATGTGATTTTATTTGTGATTTTCTCAGAAACTACTGAACGGATTTACACCATTTAAGCAAAAGGCATGACACTGAGCCAAGGGCTACCTCTTTGCCAAATTTGGTGTAATTCCGTTCAGCAGTTCGGGCTGTAGCCGCGATGAAAGGATCCTATGGAAAAATGAATGGGGAAAACGCGTTTTGGGACCCCCCTTTTTTCTCGGCTCCCGCTTGACGGATCAACCCGAGACTTTCAGGGTAGGAGCGGAGCGGAGCGCCCCAACAAGTTGGAAGCTTTCGCGAAGATTCGTTAACCGGCGAAAGAGTTATTTCAAATAGAATGTTGCAGATTTCCTATGGAAAATAGGTCCTAACTATAACTATCTACTTGCGACCGCCAGTAGATAATATACATATATATATATATATGGAAGTAATAATGAAACCTTCACAAAATAGTCAAATGCATGGGAGAAAACACAGGCAGATAATTATTGTAAAACACATGCAAATAATAATGAACACTTACAAGTCAGTACACTCACAACTCTAATAATAATAATGGAGCAAAACATAAGCAGATTATAATGATGGAACACTCACAAGTACAATGCAAGGAAATAGAACACAGGCAAATAATAATGGAACACTCACAAGTCAAATAATAATAATGGAGCAAAGCATAAGCAGATTAGAATTAAGGCTCCCTGTTTTACTTTTTTTCTGATTTTTACAAATAAATACAGACAGAAAACCATTTTTTTTCTTATCTGTATTTATTTTTAAATGTGGATAAAAACGGGAATTGGGTGCTTTGAGTGATTCTAAATACACTTTGCCATGACTGCCATGCCAATAACTGTGTGGATTGATAGGCAAGGGGGATAAAAAAAAGTAATTTTAGAAAAGAGGCTTAAACAGCAGTAGATATGCACAAGTCTGATACTGAAATGTACATATTTTCATATTAGTGCATTGATTTATCTTCTGCGGGTATTCATATCACTGAAACCTGGCAGGCATTTAAGCATGACTGCATATTTATTGGTTAAATAAATGTGGAAATATCCCAGTTTCAGCTTTAATTTTTTTCACAAAACCCATAATAAATATGGATAAATACAGATAAAGTTGACAAAAATAAATATGGATAAATACAGACGGAAATGTCAAAAAACTAAATACCATAAAACCAGGGGCCCTAATTATAATAATGGAACATTCACAAGTAAAATGCATGGAAGTAGAACACAAGCAAATAATAAATGTATAGGATACATGAATATATAGTTAAGAACAGAAATACTTCATAGGCTGGTCACTCAGCACACAGACAAAAACACATGTAGAAATAATTATATATCTATACATATATCTCAATACCAATGATCAGAGAAAATACCTCACCAGCTGCAATATCTTCATCTTAGCCCACACAAGACTGGGGATCCCAAATTACAGTCCCTAGGGTCAAGAGACTCCTCAAGCCGGGAAATGCAGCACTGAGCAGATGCATCCACCTCTCAGGAGAAATCCGGTTTTTGAGTCAAGAAACCCTCGTTATTATAATATTCTCAATGCATGAGAAGTTGTGAGAAAGACACCCTCTAAGTTACGGAAACTTAATGGTGCTGGCCAGGCTCGTGCAAACATCCCAAGGCAGAGGATTCCTCACGCATTCTCCTCGCGCTCCCACACTACATGTTTCAGCCCCTTATCTTAGTGTAGAAAATGTCTCACAAGTACAAAAAAAACCCTCAAAGAGGAAAACAATTTGGAACGTGAATAACCTAAATAACTGTGAGTAACCTGGAAGCCTGCTTGTGTGTGCAGAACTCAATCTAGACAGAGTCAGAATTCAAGATGGAGTTAGAGCAAATTAAAACTAAATAGTTAAAACTTCATTTCCCAATGTACAACATGATGCACATTTATGCACCACTGCCTACAGCATTACACTCCGAGACGGAGAAGTACATTCCACACATTTATCTCTCTCATGCTTTCAAATGCACATCCCACCCATTTCCCATTTCAGGCAAGGCCGTTTTGCTCTGGGCTGTGAAAAAGATAAACAATCCTACTCTGAAACTATAAGGAGTCACAAAATGAAATCACAAGGCAAAATGCAAGTGCGGAAAAATTATTTTGTAAATTCAAGATGGAGTGAATTAAAACACTTAGAGTCAATTAAAACAATGGTAGTCAAAGGTCATCATGTGGTCCCAATACATATGAGTGCATATAGCACTACAGATGGGTAAGGTTTAGGGTGATAAGGGTTTTTAGGGGTCATGAATAATTGGAGTTCAGACATAGAAAGGGTTTTTTTAGGGTTCAGAGATAGGTGGAGTGTAGGGGTGGTGAGGGATTTTTAGGGCTCACTGATGAGTAGTATTTAGGTGTGTGAGGTGTTTTTAGGTTTCAGGGTTGGGTGGAGTGTAAGGTTGTTGTGGGGTTTTTCAGGTTCGTGGATGGGCGGAGTTTAGGGCTGGTGAGGGTTTCTAAGGTTCAATTAAGGGTAGCGGCTGGGATAGTGAAGAGTTTTTAGGGTTCAGCACGGGGTGCAGTTTATGGTGGTGAGGGATTTCAAGGATTCAGGGATGGGTGGAGTATGGATGTAGAAAGGGTTTTTTAGGATTCATGGAGAAGTAGTTTACTGTTCAAACTTACTGTGGACAAATTGCAAGTACACCATAGTGCCCCTGTACTATATTTTGGATTACGGTTGGTAAAGGTTGTGCTACATGACTGGCCAGACAAAATGCTTGGACCTCCCACAGACTCTCACATACATTTAGCCTGGTGTTGCCCACCCTGTAGTAGCAGATACATCTACTTTTGCAAAAAGCAGGAGCAGTGCCTTTCGGAGGTGAGAAAATGCAAAAACAACCACAATATCTCATGAGGGTTTAGGAAGAAGGAGTTATTCCAAAAGAGAAAATATTCTCCCTCTGGAGAAAAGGAGAAATAATAATGTTTTTGTGCAATGCACAAATCCAACAAATTCACTTCCAGTTGTAAGAGAAAGCAGAACTATGATATTCATAGTTGCCGAAGCATAAACCAAGGTCTGTGCATGAGCAGGAATATATGGTTTGCTGAATGATGTAATCGTTCTACCTTGTAAAGGTTTAAATCCACAACCAACTCATAAGTATTGAATTTTAGTGGCACTTCATATGTGAATTTCTTGTATATAACATGAAACTATGTTGTTGCTTTCAATAGCACATTGTCCTATACTTCGATGAAGAAAGGCGGTAGTTTGCAAAATACACATAAGGTACAATATACCCATGTAGTATTACACCCACCCTAGACTATTGGGCTTGTTCCTCTTAGCATGGAAACAAACCAGAGGAAATATGTACAGCTTAAGTCTCAACTTCCGAACCAAGTTGAAAAATAGAAACATGATGTGTTAGGGAAGCAAGGACTCATATACCTGTGGTTTTATTGCACAGCAGTGTATTATTTTAATTTTGGCATTGTGTTAAGCTGTTACAGCTAGTCTTTTATACATATCCAACACAGTTGTAGGAACATTTGTCAGCTTTTTCACTTATATAACTAATATGACTGTAAAAAAAGAATGTCCAGCACAATAAATTATATGTTGAGCCGTTCCTGACATGAGAATTTTAGCCTGATCTTAAATATAAGATTTGTCACTGTGACAATACTCGACTTGGGCTCTACTCTTCTGTTTGTGCGTAAAAGGTGCCTGTGAAAGCCTTCATTTCCGGCACACAGGATGAAGGTAGATAATGTATATAGTGAATGGTCACTCCTGAGCCATGCTTACAGCCATAGCTGAGTATGGAATGAAGTGGGCGCCAGCTCTGCAACAAGTGGCTACTGGTGTGATTGCAGGACGTTCTGCATAGTGTTCCTTGGCATGCATTCCCCTGTGCAGGTTAGGCAGGGAAATGAAATAATGTCATGCAAGCACAGGCATGCCATCGTGTGAAATGAGTCTAACATGTCTTTCTCAGGTCGGCAATAAAAAGAGTGTCTGCAAACAGAGAAAAAACCGAATGCCATGTACCCATAGTGCCTGTTTCCCTGATGACCATGTGATACCCCTCACTGCTCCATACTGTGCTTCACTTTCTCTTCCCCATTTCCCTCTTGTTTCTGGTAGGTGATGAATTCTGCCAAATATACCCATCCTGCTGCCTCATAGCCCCTCCCCTTTCCCAACATTACCTTTCTGAGTTCCACTATAGGGACTAAGGACTAGTCCATCATTTCCCAATATCCATCTGCCCAGAAAGTGAACTCACTGGATTGCTGATCATCCATTTGCTCAGGTAGTGATCTCTGGTTTCCTGCCTAAACTCTCTTTAAGAGAAGACGCAAAGAAAGAGGACTTATTTCCCACCATTCATGTGCAGAGTAAGTTACATCACTGGATTTCTCATCATTAGTCTACACAGGAAGTGGAAGTAACACTACAGATTCCCCATCTTCCATCTGCACAGGAAGTGACATCACTGGATTCAGCCAAAACTGTCTTCGCTTAATGGAGGCTGCAGTACAGATACACCTCTGGGTGCTGCTGGTGTGCCAAAGGAAAACCCATTGGCACCTGTCAGTACTTGTCTACACTCAGCAACCACCCAACTCCTCCTTCACTTATTCCACTACAACCCTCCAATCCCTGTACCCTTGGTGCGTCATCGCTATTCCTCGCTGCCCAAAGCTGAAGGTGCACTCTCATGCGCCACCTGTCATTTCACATGCACTCTCCTGCCTTCGCCTCACTCCTCCAGCACTTCACACGCTCAGCACACTCAACACACACAACCACACACACTCAACCCCCACTACATCCCACCCCTCTCTGTCCTACGTACTTCTCAAAACTTGTTCACTCACTAAACACCACTGAAATGTGGAATCTATTACACAACTGCTCACCAGACCTGCTCTTCCTGCCCAAAACCTGGCTGACTCCTTCGTCGGCCTCTCATTTTTGCCTTAGCAATCCCTACCAAATACGGTATTGCAAGACAGAACAGGATAAACAGACCTGAGGGAGGAATCACTATGATCTTCAAAGAACCCATCCAATGCTCCACCACCTTTGAAAACCACCTCCAGCAACATGGAAAACTTGACCTTCAACTTCTTTATTACTGCCAACTACACCCTGATCGGCACCCTCATCTACTGCCCCCAGGACCATGTGCCAACTACTACAGCACCATTGTGGACTTCAACGTCCCCCTGCTCCTCGACTCCGGTGGCTGCATCCTCCTCATTGACCTCAGCTACCACCTGGAGGACCTCACCAAACCCAATACAATCTTGGACTCACACAGCAAGTAGAAGGCCCCACACACGCTGCCAGACATTTATAATACCCCATCTTCATTAGCTTCAGCAACATCACAGTAGACAAGTCCACACCAGTCACCTGGTCCAACCACACACTTGTCAAATTCAGCATGCCAGCCCCACACCACCATGTAAGCACCGTTACCAAATCTTCACGGTGAGACTGGAGCAAGATCTTAGAAGAATCCTGGTCTTTTAAACTGTTACACCTTTGGCCTCAATACAACAACAACCTCCCGAATCCATCTTCAACTTCAATGCCTTGATCACAGTCTGCACTGAAACCCTGGCTCCTCTCAAAGCCAACAAAGCCAATAGAACCTGACCGCAAGCAAGCTGGTACACGGAAGAGCTCAGGCTCACCAAATGCCACTGCAAGCAACTTGAACACAGATGGAGACAAAGTCAAGACAACACACACAAGAATACCTACAAATCCACCCTCAAATGCTGCGATCAGAAAATCAGAGCCACCAAACACTCCGCACTCACTAACGGCAGCAAAACCAGCACCAACAGCTCCAAAGAAATTTTCGCCATAGTGAAAGACTACAGCTCTTTGGCAACAAACTCCATCAGCGTAACCCCCTCTCAGGACCTCTGCACCCAGTTGTTGCTATTCAGCAACAAGATCACCAGCTTCTATGAGAACTTCGAGCCCCAATCTGACCCTTAGACCATCGCAGCTCTCTTACCAATGTCAGCCAGCACCCAGAACCCCACCCTAGCCACCTGGCCCACCATCACCACTCGAGAAACCACAATGGCCATGCAGTCCATACACTCCAGAGCACCTTCGGACCCCCTGCCCTCACCAAGTCTTCATCAAAGGGCTGGACCCCATCAGCGCAACCCATAACCCAATCCTGAATGACTCAATCATCACAGCCACCTAACCAGAAGCCTGGAAATACTCCCCACTACTCCCCATTCTCAGGAAACTCTCAGCAGACCCAAAGACGCTAGCCAACTACCGGCCTATCTCCCTGCAACACTATCTGGCAGAGGTCATGGAAAAGACAAATGCCTAGCAATTCACCTCACTGAAAACCATCTCCTCAACACCATGCAATCCAGATTCATGCTCAACCACAATTCAGAGTCTACGCTCTTCGCTGCCAAAGGCGACATCCAGATTATCATAGATAAAGGTGACGCCACTTCCCTCATCATACTGGACCTTTCCACAATCTTCAAAACCATTTTCCACCCCATCCTCATCCAGTGACTGCATGAAGTCTACATCAAAGGACCCACGCTTCGTTCCTTCCTGACAAGCTGCACCCAGTTGGTCAGGCTGGCCCCCTTCACTTTGGATGCCTTCAACCGCATCTATGGAGTTCCTCAAGTATCCTCACTCAGCTCCACCCTGTTCAATGCCTACATGACCCCACTCACAAGCATCATCCGCACCTACGGAATCAACATCATATCATACGCTGAAGGCACCCAGGTCATACTCTCCCACTCCGACAAGATGCCAAACACCAGGATCAATTTCTCTGCCTGCATGACTGAAGTTGCCAGATGGATGGGAACAAACTGCCTCAAGCTTAACACAGACAACACAGAAGTAGTAATCTTTGGCAAAGACATCTTGCTCTGGGACTCCACTTTGTCCATCTGAATTACATGTTAAATACTAGCCAGACAATAAAGACAACGACTACTATGGAGAGGAATATTATGCTGCACAACCAGAAACACAAAATACAGATGATTATCAGTCCTGTTCATAACAATAACATTACCAAGAAGATATGTTATATGTGCCAAAAGCATTAGTTTCAGACTTGAGATACAAGCTTAAAAAACTATTACAAGAGGTTTCCGGATTCTTTAGCACTACGTTCACTTAAACAAGTGTCAGTACATGCTCATTCCCCTCAAGGGCATTCATCAACTCCGCACCCACCCTGTCATCTACCTTCTCAAGCACATACACCAAAGCTAAAGTTACTCCAGTAGAAGATAATATGTCTACGGATGAAAAGAGAGGAAGGAGAAGTAACAGTTGGCAGGATGTCACTGCTGAATGGGATGACTATTTAATTACAGTTCAATCACCACCAGTGCTGCAACCGGTACATTCTCCTCCAGAGGATATAGAGGGCCTTCACAACCTTTTAGAAAGAGCAGCAAAAAATTTTGATTTGCCTGTAACCACAAAACAATCAGACTGTTTCTCATATGATTTTAAGAAAACCTCATGCAAAACAGTCAGAGCAATTCCAATTCTCCATTATATGTGGGAAGAAGGCATTATGAGAATGAAAAATCTGGTGATGGTCGCATCAATATTGCCACCATCGGACAAGAAATATAAAGTGCCGGAGGATTTGCCAGCAAACTTAATTGGGCACCTGAAGCCTGATTAATTGGTGACACATGGAACTCAGCGTCGATTACAGAATTCATCAATACTAATCTCTGCACCACCAGAGAGGGCAGGTGTCTAGATACCTACAGGCCACTCTCAGAGAACAAAACAAGGCCCTAACAGTAGACTCAAGAAGACAGTGACGAGATAAAGGTGCCAGTTGCACAACAGTTTCCCCCATCATTGTTCGGAGGGCAAATCTCACATTACCTACCAAAATGGAAATCATTTAACAAGAGATCGCTGGGTTTTACACCTGATTACCTACGGTCATGAATTGGAGTTTATCCAAAAGACTCCCTTGACTCCAACTTATCAAATATCTCAGAAGCATCTACATCTTTTGAAGTTGGAAATCCTGACCATGCTCATGGCCATAGAAAGAGTCCCTGGAAACCAGGAAGGAAGAAAGGGACTTTTACTCCTGTTTCTTTTTGACTAGAAAAAATCAAGAGAATGGAGATCCAATTCTGGATTTAAGAAACCTAAACAAATATTTAAAGAACCAAACATTTCACACCATGACAATTCAAGACATCCTTCAATTTCTGAGACTATATGACATCACTAG
Source organism: Calotriton arnoldi (assembly GCA_963921515.1). Classification (NCBI taxonomy): domain Eukaryota; kingdom Metazoa; phylum Chordata; class Amphibia; order Caudata; family Salamandridae; genus Calotriton; species Calotriton arnoldi. The sequence goes on along the minus strand of CAWUFW010021110.1, from coordinate 3,383 downwards.
ATCTCCAAGATGCTTACTTTCATATTCTAATTGACCCAAAGCATCGAAAGTTTTTATGGTTTGTTGTAGCTAACAGCCGTTATCAGTTCAAAGTTCTTCCATACGCCCTGAAATCATCCCCTGTATTTTAACAAAATGCCTTGCTCCAGTGGCAGCCTTTCTAAGACAGAAAGGTCATCAAGTCTTACCATATCTGTACGATTGGTTAGTAAAGGCACCTTCACACCAGGCTGCCAAAACATCAACCAGGGCATGCCTGAATCTTTTCAACAAATTAGTCCTTGCTCAAAACCTACAGAAATCACAGGCACATGCATCAAAGTAGGCTTTTGCAAGTCCTTAATTGCGATAATTAAGGACTCGCAATTAAGGACTCGCAAAAGCCTATGCATGTAGGAATCGCTATTAAATTAGCGATTCCTACATATTCCTTATTTGCGACTCGCAAATTGCGAGTCGCAAATAAGGAATGGCTTCCCATTCATTCCTATGGGCAAAATGCGATTCCTTAAATGCAATCACAATTTGAGAACTCGCAATTAATTGCGAATTCTCAAATTGCGAGTGCTTTGACTCTTGATGCATCGCAAATGCCCTTTTTGCGGGCGCAAACGGCCGATTTTTGCGAATCGCACCGTTTGCGCTCGCAAAAATGGTTGATGCATGTGCCTGTCAGTTCTTCAACCATCCAGAAAGATAACGTTCCTGTGTGTTACTCTGGGTACTGTAAAGGACAAGGCGTACCAACAAAAGAACGAGAAACCAAGTTAATATCTTTGGCAAGCATGATGCAAAGAAAAAAGTTGGTTTCAGTTTGCCTCTTTAAATCCCTATTAGGAAGGATGTCTTTGTGCATTCCTATGGTACCCTTTTGCCGCCTTCGAATGCAACATTTTCAGGAGGAGCTAGACAAGCAATGGATCCAAATAATGGGATCTTTCGACAATATAATTCAAATCCCTCCAAAGATGACAGTGGCACTTCCTTGGTGGATAAAGGAGACAAATCTTTCATCGGTCTGACATTTAAACTTCAGGTCCTGCATTTTGTAATTACGACAGATGCATCCCTAGGAGGTTGGAGAGCTCATCTTCAAGATCTGGAAGTAAATGGCAAATGGGAGTCACATCAACTAAGCCTTCATATCACTCTCCTAGAGCTGAAATTGCTAGCATTGAATTTACACACAATCCTCCTGAGGATAAAGGGATAAGAGGATCGACGGGGTGTGTATATGTACACACAGTACCACAACTATGCATTACCTCAACAAGCAAGGCGGTACCAAGTCTTCAGCATTATCTCAAGAAGCACAAAGAATATGGGAATGGTCAATAATGCATTAGACAGCTCTAAAAGCAGAACATGTACCTGGAAGAAACAATGTTCTGGCTGACACATTAAGCAGAATGAGGACTGCCTGCCACAAATGTGAAATCAACTAAAAGATCCTGAACAGCATTTTTGCTCGCTGGTGCAAACCAAACCTAGACCCTTTTGCACCTCTCCAAAATCAAAAATACCGGTTCTATTCAAGCTGGCTACTACAGCCAGGGTTGTGGGGGAATGTGTTTTCAATAGCATTGTCAGGAATGTTTGCTTACGCTTTTCCTCTGATACCTCTGCTGCCAAGATTTCTCAGAAAGATGAAAAGGGAACCGTGCAAGATAATTTTTATAGCTCCAAAATGGTCAAGACAACACTAGTTCACAGTGCTACTTCTCTTATCAGAGGAACATTACATTGAACTATGACCAGCTCCTCACCTATTAACAACGAACCAAAACCAAATACTTCACCTGGATCGAAAATGCTTACACTTGTCAGTTTGGCTCCGGAACACAAAGAATTCATACATTTAAACATTCCTAAAGAATGTTAGGAAATGTTATCAAGAGCGGATGACACAAACAAAACTTACGGTTCTAAATGGAAGTGTTTTTTGTCTATGGTGCAGGAAATTAAAAATGCATCCCATAATATCATCACCAGAGGAGATACTACCTTACGTGTTACATTTCGTACAAGCAGGTTTTAAGCATACATCTATTAGAGTGCATTTAGCAGCTATATCCCGTTACAGAAGATCTTCTGAGGCACAATCATTATGCTCAAACAGGCTTATCAAAGAGTTTCTCAAAGGACTTTTTAGAGTGTATCACCCAATAAAGCATAATCCTCCACATTGGCATTTCCACACCTTACTCTTACAGTTAATGAATAGCCTATTTGAGCTCATTCGTAAAGCAGAAATAAAATTCCTTTCATAGAAAGTGGTGCTTTTGATAGCACTCACAACAGCAAGGAAAGTACGTGAAATACAGGCTTTCACCATTCAGGAACCCTTTTTGCATTTCAGAAGTCATTGAGTAATCTTAAGAACAAATCCAAAATTAATTTCGAATGTATGTCGGAATCTTACTTAAATGAATCAATTATTTTGGGAAAATTTTTCCCAAAATCCAACGGATGTAGCAGAAAGGACTTTACAGAACAAAGCAGTTTTGTAAATCAGACCAACTGCTAGTGGCTTATGGTGTTCCCAGGAAAGGTTTCTGACTCTCCAAACAAGTATAGGCCGATCTCTGCAGCCATACAGTCTTGTCACCAACAAGCAGGAAGACCTTTACAGAGTAAAGTACGAGCGCATTCCACGAGAAGTGTGTCAACGTCTACGGCTCTGTTTTCTGATGTGTCTATGGAGGATATCTGCAGAGCTGCAACAAAGAAAAATAGACACACATTTCGCAGCACTTCTGCCTAGATTCAGCAGTGCTAAAGGATGGTGAAGTGGGACAAGCGATATTATGTCATCTATTCCAGCAAAGATGAGCTCACATTGTAAGTTATATCCCACCATCTGCTATGACGTTTTATGATGGATCATAACTGCATATAATGATATAAATTATGATGTTTAACTGCTATCCGGATTGAAGCATTTTGAATCTATGAACGATCCAATACTGAGAAGAAAACAAGGGGACCAGACATAGGAAAGAGATCAACTTTGAAGGAGGGCTCCGTTCTTAAAAAGGAAGAAAACAAGTTGCTTACCTGTAACTATGGTTCCCAAGTATATATCACTGATGCTGTATCATGTTCACACTGGTGCTTGAAAATCTGAGGGAAGGAAACCTCTGAGCTGAGTGTTCCACAGGGTGCTGCAGCCTGATTGACTGGAGTTTGGTTCTTAGGGATAAGTTACTAAAGTGAATGTTCTCTAGCCTTTTGTAGGTGATGCAGCGGTAATTTCACGGTAATTTCTCAATGCAAAACTTCATTTATCTTCTAATTTACCGCTGCAAAGGTACTGGACCCTTGCCACTGTATATTACCATCAGGAGACTTTACATAAACATGAAAAATCAAAATGCAATTAA